>BMAT01005060.1:36816-58555 GCA_019649035.1 Elysia marginata
TCATTCTTTCTAACAGTTCTTGATAATGTGATATTGAAAGCATCTTAATTTAAAAAAAAAAAATATTTTCCGTCTGCATTCAAGCTTCGGACCCACACATTGATTAACTTGGAATCAACCAAAATTAACCAAGTGGCTGCATTAAAATTATTTTTTTTTTGTTTTGCTGTGGTTGTTTAGATAATAAAGATCAACCTGGTTGACTCTCATAATTGTATCAAAAGTAACAAATAACAGAGCTGCCAGTTCTTGATGGTGTTAGATTCTATAATTCTAGATCATATACAGTAAAAAGTCTTGAATCTAATTTAGATCTAGATCTTATACGTTAGATTCCATATTTTCTAGTCCTACATATCCAGATCTAGATCTAGAGTAAAGTTGGTTCACTGCAGAGTGGGTCGCAGAATTTTTTTCCCTGTCTTAGTGCTAGATCTAGAACCTAGATCAGATTGTTCCCTGTCTTCGTGTAATCGAATCTGGATTCATGAGGATTTTTGACACATCAAACTTGATAACAAAAATAAATTTAAAGGCGATATCACAATTATCTTTTGAAGTTAAACCTTTCCCTAATTTTGACGTGACGTCACTTCACAACAACTTTCCGAGAAGACGGAAGTAAAGAAGCGGAAAAGAAAATTATAAAAACAATGGATATTATTTTTTTGTTGTGTTTTATTTTTGAATTTTGACTTTTTTAACGGAAATATACAGCTTTTTTTAAAGGCATTTTAAACACATGTGACGCTTTAATCGTAAGTGGTCTAGGAGGACTCTACGGCCGCGTTTTTTTATATTCATGCGCTCCTCATTTATAGATATATAGATAATACCGTGGAGTATTAAAACCCAACATTTTAGGGAAAATTCATTCTTGTTTGGCTCAAATTAAGATATTTAGCAACCCGTCTAAGTTGGTCAGATGTCGCATTAAAAAGTGTTCATATTTTAAGCCATGCATTTTTTCAGAGCTCCTCAACGTTGAAAGTGCACAATAAGATACAAAATTGTCCTTGGTTTGATTTTAACCATAGAGAAAATAAGCAAAATATCTTATTTAAAATTGTTTTTATTTAAAGTTTCCAACATCCCACTCCTTTGCTCTGGTTGAGATTCATATAATCATGACTTTAAAAAAGGAGTGGACTATATCAGTTACACGCTATAAATTCCAGAAAAAAATCCCATATAGTGGGTTCTCCAAAAGCTGGGAATTACACAAAAAAGCTAACAACAATATACCTTGGAATAGATTACGAAACAAACTTTTTAAGAGTCAAAGGAAAACTTTTTTATTTAACCCGCCATAACCTTTCCAAAATTTGAGACAGAACTTGAAAAAAGAAAAAAAAGAAGAGCTTTACAGATCAATAGCTACTCATACTAAAGCCTAAAATAATCTTTACAAGAAATGCAGGCAGAATGGAGAAAAGATAGTGATGTGCAGAAAAAGCGGTTACGCCTCTTCGATATCACTCAAAGATAAGAAAAAAACACACCTGTTATCAGCAGTTTTATAGAAGTATATCACGAAGAAAATCACACAAATTCCACACTTACGAGTTGACTCTCGTTATAGGAGCAGCCCAGTTCATTATTGACTGTGAACTGCATGGTTAAATAAAAAGCAACGGATTCTTAAAGAACGTTTTGTCATTTAAATTTATGCGTTCCAGGATGAAGGCTACCCTAACCTGTATTTTCTGCCTGTATATGGTTTTTGGAATCTTAGGTAGATATAGGTTTACGATACTGTTTTATGTTACGCTAAGCCATTATAAACAATTTGCCTCTTGTTTTATTTTTTAAAGATTCCTTCTCATTTTATACATGGAGTATTGAATGCAAAAAAGCAGCTTCAGGTCTTGTGTTTATTTTTATATGTATTCTCCCTTATGCCAAATATAAGTGTCAATTGAGGTTACAAAAAACACAAAAGTATCAATTATTCAGTACATTGTAATTTTTTTTACATCCACCACTAATGGTTGGCCAATAATCTTCTGTGACTATTTCAAACATTGAGATTGGTGCAGGTTAATAACGACGTTGAAACTAAATTTTGTGTCTATACAGGCATCGATTTGTCTAGATTTCGACACACCGAAGTCCAGTGGAGGTCGTGCACTTTGCGGTGTCCTAACCTGTACAGAGAGCATCATCAGCGATGCGACAAATGTATCAACAGGGCGATCTATTTCTAGTCTGACCGTTTCTAAAATCAAGCGGTCGATTCTTCAAGGAGATGACATTAACATCAAAGGAGATGACATCAACACCAAAGGAGAAAAACTCGTTCTCGCATCTTTGACCCCGAAGGCGCCCACAATAACCCGCATATCTAATGGCATCAAGGTAACCGGCAATCTTGAACTCCAGCGGGCTACACTGAGGCTAGAAATGGTCAAAGACGTTGACTGTTCCGCTCAATACTCCTGCGAGGTTCAATCATCAGACGGTTTTGTTCAGACAAATCGTTTACGCCAACGACCTAAACCGCGCGAACGGCAGCCAGATGATGGGACAATGACTCCACTACTTTTGTCAAACCAAATGGTTTTGTTGCAGCAGNGTGGCTGTGTTGGGGTTGTCTTTGGGATCTTTGGATAGCAAATTCGGATCATTAGATACACGTCTTTATACCATTGAGAATCGTCTGGAAGACAAAATAATGAGTGTGCATGGTCAGATCGAAACTCGCGTAGTTGACAAACTTTGTCAGCTCGAAGCTAAACTAACTGGCACCTGTAGAGAAGAAAAGGAAGCCAGAAATTTTGACAAGGTAAAACACAACCTTACAACTTCACAGAAAGACGCCGACCGAAATGCTCTAAAACTGACGACTTTAGCTATCTCAAACAGTACGACAGAGATAGTGAATGCATTAGAGCAACAGTTGAGTGAGATCCTTACATGGGAACAAACAAACCAAATGAAGTTTGACAACCTGATAAAGGCGAATGAAAGAATGGCGAACTCAACTGAAGACTTGGACGCACGTCTTCAGAAAGACTTTTCGATGCTTAATAACAGCTTTGAACAGCTAAAGCTAGTTATGGAAAACCGTACCATAGAAATGATTTCCACTGTTCGTAACGCCATTGCTGACAGCAACGCTACATTGAGAACCAGTTTGGCTGCTTGCAACATATATCCTACAAAATGTGAAAAAGGTATGGTGCCCTATTTAAATGACGATGATGGCCAGCATCTCATGATTCATCCTGATGGGAAAAGTCCGCCTGGTGTGCCTTATCTTTGTGACACTCGTACTGATGGGGGAGGTTGGATTGTCATCCAGCGACGGGTCTCGGGTGCTACAGACTTTTATCGGGGTTGGGCCGATTATAAAAACGGTTTTGGGAGTCTCCAAGACGAATACTGGCTGGGCAACGACCACATTCACGCCCTAACCAGCAGTGGCGCCTACGAACTTCGCATTGATCTCGAGTACAGCGGGAAAACCAGCTTTGCCCACTACAGCTCTTTCTCCATCGGCGGTGAGGACAGCAACTACGCTCTTAGACTAGGCAAGTATGACGGGACAGCAGGTGATAGCCTAGGTCCTCATAACGGGTACCCCTTCTCTACTTACGATAAAGATAATGATAATGTTCCATCAACAAATCGTGCGACATATTTTTCAGGAGCGTGGTGGTATTATAACTCCTACTATTCTAATCTAAATGGTAAGTGGAACACTAAAGCAAACAGCAAATCTGCCTTTTGGTGGACCTTCTCTAATAATGATTCTGTATCGTTCTCAGAAATGAAGATTCGGAAGTTATAAACTACCTAAACATTGTCCAAGGTCTATAAAAATCTTGAATACAATAGAAAACTTTGAAAATTTAATGTCGACACCAGTTCTCATGAGAAGATCTCGCGATTTTAGCATTACACGGCGTCGGAATTTTGAGCAATGTATTATTGTCAGTTTTCCAACTGTTTAACTTGCATGGAATCATTAAACATATTTGATAAGCCGTTAGAACTTATTTCAATTTAAAAAAAAATCGTTGCAACTAGACTTTTAAAACATAATAAGCCTCATTTGAACTTAACGCGAGTCAAATACAAAAGATTTCTAAATTTGTGGAATCAGCACACAAAATATGTTTAGTCATTCCAAATGTTAAAGCTAAGTATTTCTCGTCTTACTGATAAGCCTGAAGAAATGCGTTTCCGTCTTTTCCCATGAAATTTACAATCAGGCAAAATCTCGGCCTTCCCCTTCAGGTGAAAGGAAGAAAATATAACGTACAAAACAAAGGTTTAATCTAGATCTAGACTTATTGGTAACCATCACAGCCCAGATTCGACTTATAATAATATTACTGTTCGTGTTGTTCTAAATGAAGTTAAAACAGCTAAAGACCAAAAATTTCTAATTGAACTTAGGGAATTTTTTTTTACTAGTTAGGGTGTACCTTTCTTTTCGGGTAATACAGTGGACTGTGCCAAAAATGTCTCTCTTTTCTTTATATCCTCACACAACTGCGTATTGAATATACAACTTTAAACAAGTCAATTTGCATCTCATAACAAATCTTCTTTTCTCTCAAAATCATGTCTTTGGTTACATTTCTACAACTGTCCTCATCCCACCCCCTTATTTAAATATATAGTCACCTTCTCTTTATCTTTTTTTTTTATCTTACCCCTTTAGGCTACTGTTTTATCTTTTTCCTAATGCTATTCATTTTTACATAACTTTTACTGCTCCTTATTTCCTTCTTTCTTATAATCCCCACAAGAAAACATCTCGCACTTAAACCTCTCTAATATTGAAATAATCATTTCATGTAGAGCCATAAACAAAACAAAAAATCACGCAAAACCTAGGCTCGATCTAAATCTAGACTCTGATTTCAAATAGTCCTCTAGATCTATATATAAAACCTAGATTATCTAGATTAATTTCTAGAACTAAGTCAACTTTTTTTTTCTATACTCTAGTTGTAGATCTAATCTAGATTTAAAGACGAACTTTTGAGGCCGACGAAAATATACATTATTTATGGCTTTCTACCGCCTTCCAATCTTTTTGGGTGTGTGTAAAAGTTGAAAACATTTTTGATAATTCTTGCCTATCCCTGTGTTGTTTTATTCGTTCTCAAATTTGTGTACTTTTATACATAATTATGCTCCTTATTCTCTCTCCTTGCGATGAAAAATATCGGTCTTTATCTCTTAAGTTATAAATTATGAGACACAGGGTCTAAAAAAAGGTCTGATCTAGATTATAGGTTCAAACAGTTTTTAGATCTAGATCTAAAACCCAGATTATCTAATTTAATTTCTAGAACTAAGTCAAATTTTAGAAACTTCATCTAGATTATAAATCTAGATCTAATCTAAATTCAACGAGGAACTTGGGAAGCCATAGAAACTAAAATTCAATTATGGGTGTTCTACAGCATTCTGATTTTTTTGGGTGTGAAATAGTTAACTACATTTCTCAATCAATTGTCTTCTTTCCATGTTTTTATTTTTTGTATAAACCGTACGTTTTATGTTGCACTGTTTCAATTTTTAAACAGAAAAATGTAAGGAAACGACAAAAAACTTCTAGGCCTTAGCGGGAATTTCGGAGACACGGTGCACAAAGAACGTTACATATAAATTGAAAAAAGTTTTAAACAAAACATGTATCGACTGGTTACTATGGTAACGACGGGCACATTGGATTTTTTGAACACTTTTCAAAAAGAAAGGAAGATATAAAATTTAAAAAGACACTTTTCAGGGGGAATAATCAATAATTTCAAAAAATCATAATCTCCCTTGCAAATTAAAATATTGCAAATCGGCTTGAACACTTTTGTGACTGAGCTTTTTATCTAACATGTTATGCCGTTTGAAGTCGTTTTATCCCAAAATGTAAGAGCCCTAGAGTTTTGCAAATGTTCTAAAAATACAAAATGTCCACCAATTCAACCAGTCAATAGGCTGCATCTCATATTGAAATCTGATTTTTAAAAAAAATTTAACTTGGGCGCTACACGTTGATACAAAAATAATTTCGCTAAGTTCAATTTAAAACATTTTAGTCTTTAGCTGCCCCCATCCACTCTTCTCTGAAAGACCTATTGAAAGTTTTAGGTGAAGTCTAGGAAACTCTGTTAAGAAAAGAATTTTAGGCGACAAATCTTGATACTCACTGGCTGTAGCCAATTATTAAACAGCCCTTCAATGCATAATACATACCTAAAAACTGGCACCTTTTTTATAAATAGTCTTAAAACATGGCTATTTAATCTTTCAAAGATATATCAAAATTTAAGCTCGTTTTTTTTTATAACGATTTTTGCTTCTAAGATTGAATTGATGTATCCTTATGTTGAGTCAGAACTTTTTAGCAACTTTGTGACTATTTTCATACTGCCTGTCATTTTGGAAATGTAAAGTTTGTTTTATGAAATTTTTAATTTTTTTTCTCTAATCAGACAATAAAGTTGGCTATTTGTGTAATCCAGACCATGAATATTGTTTTTACTATTTATTATTAATGTTGTTATCATATAACTCGATTCTATTAACTATCAGAACGGAGGTTTTCTGAGAATATTATTTGCCAAATGTATTGTCAAACACTTTTTTCAATTTAATAGATTTCAATGTTTGCTATTGTAATAAAGTATATTTACTTTGTTAATCAGATACTGAGTTTTACTGTGAAGTGCCTTATGCTTTTTAGGAAAGCCGCTATTAAGACGCTAGTTATTGTTTTTGTTGTCATTATCACTGCTACTACTTACGTAATATTAATATAATTTTTTTGTTATTGCTATTTTTATAAAAATGATAAAATTATCACTATTATTATCATCAATATTTTTAAATTTATTTCTTATCATTATTATTCCTTTTATAATTATTAATACTATAGTTATTATTTGTTATTTATTTTTTTTATAATTATTATTTCTTTTATAGTTATTACTCCAATTTTTTATAATATTATTATTAAAATATTATTATAAATCATTATTATTATTATTATTATTATTATTATTATTATTATTATTATTATTATTATTATTATTATTATTATTATTATTATTATTATCATTATAATTATTATTATCATTATTATCATTATTAATATTTTTATTATTATCATCATTATAATTATTTTTATTATTATCATTATTATTGTTATTGCTATTATTTTTGTTTATACCTGTGAAAGCAAGTGCCGTTGAAGTTTGTTTGAAAAACAATAAAAAGTACCATCGAAGAAAAAAGGTTTTGATTTGCAACTGTGCTTTCTTTCTTGTTCCCAACATTTTTCAGACTGGCCAACTTACCCATGTGATGAAAATTAAATATGAACCTAGAGGCTACTCAAATCTCATGATTAGAGAACTAAACCACTCCTCCCCCCCAGAAAAAAAAACAACAAAAAACAAGAAACAAAATAAAAAAGCCTAAGCAAAAAAAACAAAAAAAAACAAAACAAAACAAAACTCCTAATGAGATTGCGTTACAAACCCTTTAAAAATTGATCAATTATGCCAGTCATAGCTTAAAACCACCAAGACCGAGATCTGTATATAATTTCAGACCTCAGGAAAGATAAGATGTAGACCTTGATCCAGATCAAGATCTTCACTTTACGGTATTATAGAAAATAATTTTAGCTTACAACTGCCAAGATCTAGATCTACGTGTAGTTTTCGATGTCTGTAAAGGCTAGATCTAGATCTAGCTTCTAAGCCTAGATATTCGTAAAGACCTTATAGGTTTTATAAAATATTCAGAGCTTTTTACAAGGTACCCTTTGATTTTTTTTTAGGAAAGTGTTTCCACAACATAACAACTCTTCATTCGAAAAAAAATATTCTCGATCGGGTGGTGCAAAACCGGTTTATGAACTTTTTTAGTAGGTTGATTACATTAACTTCTGTGGTTAGTTAAAAATTTTAATGTCTACCTATGTTGTTTTGTTAATGTTGCGAATGCTCAATAAAAATTACACTGAATTTTTAAATGTGTTTTCATAAATTAATGCGTAAGACAACTTTAAAATTAAAAAAAATAAGCCTACGTAAATGTTTAGAGACTCCTGTGTAAAATAATTAGTTTTTTAAATCTCTCGGTTGTCTCGCATTCAAGGAGAAGACACTGACAGTTTAGATTTCTATACCTCAACTCTCTCTCTCTCTCTTACTTACATATTTGCATCTGGAATAGAGGCCGAGAGCTTTACTATGTCTTCTATCTTTAATTGTATAGGACAAAAATATCTACTATTCTTTGCTGTTTTAAGTAGCTCAAGTCATATTACCTATAAATTTAGCGTCTCAACCTCTATTTAAATATGGAAAGCAGTCAGCCTTTACATAATTCACGTAAGTAATGTACATCCATTTTTCTAAATTTAGTAATGGTGAAAAATTTAGAATGCGTGTATAAAAAATGAGCAGTGGTTGTAAGTAGGCTTTAAGTGAAATTCGGTGAAACATGCATGCATTAAGAATGAACTGAACCCTTGACTTACATAAGTTTCCAAAATAAAACATAATTATGACACTGTTCCGTTGCCAAAAAGTTACTTTCCCGTTTGTATTATTTTCTACTCAAAGAAGCTTATACCCTTATACCATGTTACCACAACGCTTCTTAAAAAAAAAAAAAGAAGTTTTATGCCGAAAGTCTTTGCTGAGTGTCTCTTCTTAACTTGCTAAGTTTGACGGGAAGATCTATACCCAAAAATTGGAAACAATTGAATCCGGAAGCGCATCAATACTTAGCGATAGGCAACAAACTCAAAGAACAAATGGTAATATTTAACTTTATACTGCATATAAATGCCACTTTCATAAATTAGAATAAATGGTGGAGGCAGCCACTGTGCTACCAGTGATGATTACAGATTTAAGGTATAGACCACCTTTGATACACATTCCCGCACCAATAGGTAGATTTAGGCCAGAACCATTGAGTTGATAACTTAAACGTGAAGATCCATATCACACCAATGACAGCCTAACGACTGAAAGATTTAAGGTATGAAATTAGCTATGGATTGAAGTAGTCTTCAGGCGAAAATTATCGCACAGTGCTTTTCTTCGATATGAATCGAACCCTTCATTTATTACAGCTTCGGCACGAGCATCATTGCCAGGTAAAGAAACATATGAAACAATTTCTTTGCCTAAAATTGCATATAAATATTGAAACTTGGAAACAAGACCAACATTTTACTTCTCTCCTTGATATCTATTCTGTTCATGAGAACAAAGAGAGATAGTTATACACATTTATATAAAAAGAGATAGAATGATGGATAGAGAGAGAGAGAGAGAGAGAGAGAGAGAGAGAGAGAGAAACACAGACAGACAGAGACAGAGACAGAGAAAAAGAGAGACAGGGAGAGAGACATACATACAGGACCAGGGAGAGAAATGATAATTATAGGCAGATAAAGCAAAAAGGAAATAAGACAGAAACAGGTCAAGTCTTTACTGCTCTCAAGACAAAGCAAAACAAGAAATATAGTGAGGGAGAAGTACGCATTACGGTAGAACCACACCAGCGTCGGGCCCGACTGTCATACCGTACCCGATGTTTTTAAAAGATTGAGTGAATGGGTCGGAAAGAGGAGCTTTTTTGAGAATTTCTTTTCTATCGGTATATTTTCAACCAACACAAGTTTTAGTACCTTTCCACTAAATATTGATATTAATGATAATTATAATGCATTTTTGACGTTTTAAAGGTTAGAAAAATGTCTTCAAAACAGCAATACCCTTGAAGGTGAAAATTGCGACATCAGACTCTGGACGCGAGACAACTTAATTATACTAAATTTTTGAGAAACGTAGCTGTTTCAAATGCAAAGATGGAACGGTAGCTTCGCCGTACAGAAAAATTAACCCCCCCCCCCTCGACAGAAGAAACATAACGGCTACCAAATACCTTCACAGCTGTGATCACATAAAAAAGATGACCTCTGCTTTTAAGTCCCCTCAGCCGGTAAAAAGATCTAGAGTTAGGGCAACAAAAAGAAGTTGGAAAAAGAAGAGTGTAGATGGGGGAGAACCAAATCCATTTTCCTTCGTGAAACTTAAGCTTAGAACAAAAAATGATGGAATGGGAGTTTTAGAGAGAGGGGGAGAGGAAGAGAGAGCGACAGAGAAATATATATAAAGAGAAAAAGAGTGATAAGGATAGGGGACAGTGAAGGAGAAAAAGAAAGAGAGAGAGACAAGGGGAGACAAATAGAGAGAAGGAGAGATATAAATAGATAGATAGAGAGAGAGATAGGACGACAGTGAAGGAGAGAGTGAGAAAGATAGAAAGAGAGAGAATGAGAGAGAGGCAGATAAAGAGAGAAAAGGAGTAAGATAGATAGAGAGAGAAGGAGATACAGAGAGAGAGGACAGTGAAGGAGAGAGAGAGAAAAGGAGAGAAATAGATAGAGCGAGAAGAAGAAGAAGAAGAAGAAGAAGAAGAAGAAGAAGAAGAAGAAGAAGAACAAGAAGAAGAAGAAGAAGAAGAAAGAAGAAGAAGAAGAAGAAGAAGAAGAAGAAGAAGAAAGGATGGGGAGTTTAGATAATTGAATTTAAAAAGATATGTACATGTACATGAAAGCACAGCTTTGAGAAAATGCTTCGCATATTAAGAGAGTATGTCTTCAATAAAAATGTTAGTAGAAATGTTTTCTGGGATTTTCACTTTATGTTAATACCCATACTAAGAATCATTTAAGGTTATCCGTTCGATTTCAAGAGAAGGAGGAGAGAGAGGGAGAGACAGATAGATATATGGAGAGATAGAGAGAGCGAGAAGAAGAAGAAAAGGAAGAAGAAGAAGAAGAAGAAGAAGAAGAAGAAGAAGAAGAAGAAGAAGGAGAAGAAGAAGAAGAAGAAGAAGAAGAAGAAGAAGAAGAGGAAGAAGAAGAAAAAAAAAGGAGAAGAAGAACAACAACAACAGCAACAGCAACAACAACAATGAGAAAAACAGGGTTGGTTTTGTGATGCAAAGTCAGATGAGGGGAGCTATTTCACAACTGGGCCTGCTGCTGTTTTTCTAAAGATGAGTGGGATGTTTTGCACTTCAGTAAGAACACCTCATTGAACTTACCTTTTTACTGCTAATGTTTTTTTTTCTCTCACATAAGCGAAGTGGTAATCAGACTTGCAGCAGGATATTACGCATAGGAAATTAAGAATCTTAAGGCAGTTATGCGGCTTAGTGCCTGGGGCGACATGAAATTAGTTTTAAATATAATTAATCACGAGTTCACACAATTGTAAAGAGAGTTTTTCGAAAGATTAGGACTGAGATGATTTTGTTTAATTTTTAAATGCAATTCAATTTTTATAAATTCCTTTCAATTAGCTTAAAAAAAACAACATTTTTTTCAACAGTCTAGAACGGGACTTTATTTATTTTTCTCATAAGGATATGAACTTAAGTCTACAGCTGAAGAAAACCGAGATCGAGTTTTGTTATTCCTCGCGTCCAAACACTCGAGAGCACTTCTTCTTAGGGTTCATTGGTGAGCCGAAAGAACAGTTGAAAGCTTTAGCAAATTCTGGAGAATTTCTTAGTGTGCCGACGATACTGAAAAATATTGTATTAAAAAATTAAAAAGTGTTATTGTATTTTCAAACATTTCCCACCGTTTTTTACAAACAATTCTCAAATTAAGATACACATCCACTTTAGGTCTAAATCACAAAACAACAACAGAGATTAGATTTAAGAAGGTTTTTTTTTTTGTTAATTATTGTCCTCTAGCAACTGCTTTTAAGTATATTCCCTTAACTTGATTTTTAATTCTCTAGATCGGATCTGCCTGATACTTCCCAGAGATCGTTCTAATAAAGCACAAGTTTTCATGCCCGTAAAATTAATACAAAAACGTTGCCATCACTATCAAAATTACCTTAGAATGAATTTCATCGCATACGACTTCCTTGCAGCAATGCCCAAATTAAATATCATGCGTTTGACAGTTAGGAAAAATTAATTCAAATAAAATTATCTGAAAAAAAATGTTACCAAGCAAATTAAAAGCCAAAATGTTCAGTCACGCCAATAATACACATCCTGAAATCAGAATGATCTTCACCAGTCTCGATTGTACTACTTAAAACAATACCCACCTCCACCCTGTCACCGCCATGAACAGATGCAATGTTTGCTATCTAAAACCTAAAGACAAAACACTGTCATTCGAAAAAACATCATATTTTGGTTCCTATCTTCTATGATTTCTAAGCATGTAGAAAACAAGATTATTTTTATTTGTCGTAAATTATTTTGTTCTCATAAAAGTCTTTAATAAAACTAAACGTTTCTAAACATTTTTTTAAATGTGCCTTCAACTTTTTTGAACTTCTAATTGAAAAAATATATATTTCATACGTCTCAGTTTTGTCCATGGTTGCCATAAACACTTAGTTTTCTAAACAATAATGCTTTTTTACATTTTCATCCTGCCCTCATAATGTTTACATTAACAACATGAACTGTAAAAATATAAACCATAAGGACAAGCAAGAACTTTATTTATTTAGAAATTTTCAGGGGTCTATGAAGTACCGGTAAAAAAATAACATGAAAGCGATAAGTCTATCTTTAGCTGAATAAAAGCACATTCATGTCAAAGAAGTTTATAAAACCAAATCTTTATAATGGAAAGGTAGGTGTATGAAAATAAGAATTTTTGCATCATGGCTTTTCAAAAACGTGTAAGCTAAATAGGCTGTTACGAGCAAACCCAAAAGGCAACAATTTATGATTGGTCTAAGATCAACTTTTTTCTTTCTAAAACTGTTTTTACAACCAATAAGCTATTTGGAGTATTGTTTACTTAATTCAAAATACTCATAGTTTAATATGCATTTAATTCATGTTTAACGGCAGAAAACACAACACAATATTACCGGAAACGCCCAACTACATTTTTATGTTTCTTAAGCATCCTTTTCGTAAACTCTGACGTCACTTTACTGCACCAAGTCTGAAAGAATAAGACAAGAACTGATAAACTT
Source organism: Elysia marginata (assembly GCA_019649035.1). NCBI lineage: Eukaryota > Metazoa > Mollusca > Gastropoda > Plakobranchidae > Elysia > Elysia marginata. Next base: position 49,833 of record BMAT01005060.1, read on the forward strand.
ATATATTCATGAGAAATTTATGTGTTTGATATACTAAAACAAAAGTTGTGATGTGATAGTGGAAAAAAAGCCACCAGAAATGATATGAACTGTTTGCATGTATGTAGAATGGTTCTTCTTTTAAATTTTTCATAGGCAGTCTATGTCGTTGCAAAAAACTAATCTATATTAAAAAAATAGTGTTTGGGAAACAATTATTTCGTTTTGACTGTTTTTTTTTTCAAGATGATGCAGATTCGGAGAGTGGTTAATAAGGGCCAATTTTATGTTAATGCAAGGGCAGGCTGATAATTAAGTTCCGTTTAATCATAACTTTTTAATTTTTTACAGTATATACATAAACAATACGTCAAACGAAAGCTTAATATCTCAGTTACACACGTAGCGCTTTATTTTTGTCGTAGTCTCCGTGGAGATCAACAAACAGCCTTCAACGTTTCACTAGTTGGCGCACGCCGTCAGCGAAGAATTCAGATGACTGTCCAAGGCACCATCTGCAAACATTTGCGATAAGTTCCTTATCATTGTCATTGTGATGGGCTTCAGGTACTTCTTGAGTTGGGGAAACAATAATTAGAGCGGACAAGATAGGTGTTGTATGCAGGGTGCGGTAAGATCGTAAGTTCCAGCTGCCTTAAGACGTCCTGAGTTTGGAAAGCGGTGTGCGGGCTTGCATCGTCGTGTTGCAGGATTGAGTCCTTCTAACTCCGAACACGTCTGAGCGTGAGTTTGAGAGCTTTGAAAGTTGAAACATATCGCTCAGAGTTCAAAGTTTGACCTTGCTCCAGAAATTCTATGTGGACCATTCCCTCCACGTCCCAGCAAACGGTGAACAATGCCTTTCTTGCAGAGGCAACAACCTTGAACTTCATTGGACTTAAGGGGAAATTTTGTGCCTATACTCCAACCATTGGGCTTTACATTCTGGATCGTTGTGGTGGACCCAGGATTCACCTCCAGTCAAAATGCTTGGCAGAAATACTTCTTCTGGATTGTAACGCTTTAAGAGTTGATTACACATGTCCTTTCTCTACACTTTCATCTCTACAGTGAGATGTCTTGGGACCCAGCGGGCAGAGACTTTTTGGTAACCCAGCACAGTTGTGACGATATGGTGCACTCGATTTTTTTCGAAATGCCTGCTTCATCAAAAATTGTCTTTTGTTTTACCCTTCGATTTGCTCTAATCATGCAGTCAACTTTCTCTCGATGAGCCGTGTCCGATGTGGATAGGGGATTACCCGAACATTTTTGATGACGCAGAATTACCTTTCTGGGGTCTTTCCTTTTAAAAATTCTCACCCAATTGCGAACTGCACAGTCTGAAATGCACTTTTTACCATAATTATGCTGCCTTCATTCTTGTATGAATGTTAGCAACAGAACGTCCCTCAGCTGCCAAAAACTCGATAACAGAGGGCTGTTCGATGAGAAGGTCATTGGAAGTCGTCGCCACTGTCTCATGAACATGGCTATCCCATCACGTGTTGCGCTGCAGCTTCACTGCATTATGAGTAGAGATGACGTCACACAAACTTGTTATTCTAGTTAAGCCCGAAAAATTTTTCGAGAGTATACGTATGAAATTTTTGGTCAATATGATGAAAATTGACTGATTTATTAGCATACGGAGCTGAAATATCAGTCTGCCCTCGTAGATAACAAAATTCCCTATTCAAGGGACGTACACCAAAGTCTAAAAATGCTGTGCGTAATTGATAAAGATATTGATCTTCTTAATTTTTGACATTTTTGACAAACATTAACGCCTCTCTAAATAGTCTCTCTGCTCAGAAAATCAAGAGAACTTGCTAATTACAGGGGCATTTTCGGATCTTTTGAGTGGCGTCGGCGACTCTCATATAAGGATCGTTTTTTCCGCAAGCAGTCTCAATCAATCGGGTGTCACGTTTTCACCTTTTACTTAAACCATTTCCACTATTTTTTCGCGGGTATTTTACTAGCATACACTAAATATAAAATCTCCAGCTTTCTCCAAACGCACCTTCTATGATATCGAACTTATATGTTGGAACGTACATCAAGGATCGGTGTCACTCACTGAGATCTAAAACCCTTGCGTTGACCAATTGCACAAAAGAGTTATACTTCCCATCTCCGGGCGGATCCGCCGTATTGATTTCGATATTACTGAACATGCAATAAACCCTAAAGGCTACTTCCGTTTTTAGCTAGTAAAATGCTAGCATTTTCACGGGTTTAAGTAAAGAATGTGTGAATGCACTCAGGTCTAAACAAAAAAGATCCTTGCCTTTATTTTTGTCCTCATAATTTTTATAGTATTTATTTTTCTATAGCTTGTGCCGTAGTGGTCTAGCGGCAGAAATTTGGCTTTCGAACCTCGATTTCCAGGGTTTGAGCCTGCGTTCCGCAGTTCGACATTTATTTCCTGAAAGAAGGCTGTTTACACACCTTTATGCCGCACTCATGCACAAAATGAGTACACGGCTATGGGCGGTGAAAGATCTTGTCCGCATGCTAGACTTATGTGTTACCCTGTGGGTTCAGGAGGATATTTGGTTTGCAATAGCATGCCGGAGAACCCATGAAAGCGCTGTGGATTAAGGCGCTATAAATAAAAAGGCTCTTTCTTTACTTTATCGAATTTGTCTTCTTTTTCCGTAGGTTTACGTTGGGCCGTCTTATTCTATCCTTGAAGTTTCTTGCTGAAGCTCTTTCAATATTTTTGAACCTCTCTGTAGCCGTGTTTCTCCTCCTCTTTATATTAGTTCATTTGTATACCTCCTCCTCCTCCTCCATCTCTATGTGTCTCTTCTTGTTTTTTTCTGTCTTTGCATGTCTGTTTATCTCTGTCTATCTTTTTCTCCCTCTCCCACCTTCTCTTTTGGCCCTCAACCATGAGCGTTTGCTGCCAGGTTATCGCTACTTAGATCTAGATCTCGACTGCAGGGTTTTAGTTTATATAAATAACAACTGAGGCTAGCGTAACTGCTTTTGATTTTTATACCCCCCAATCTTCCGGAAATAAAATGCAAATCAAGGCTAGCCTATAATTTAGATCCACTGAAGATATAACAAGGCAGGCGAAGTTCGGCTCTTTCATTCATTGCACAGTCTAAGCAGGAGTCGGGCTATCGGGTCTAGGCCGTATGCCTCTCCCTGGCTCTCACCAAAGAGTTTGGAGAGCAAGAGAGCCGAGACACGCTGGCTACGCGTAACGTTATACGCATGGCTGCATAGCAAGAGAAATAGAGCCAATAAATTCAAAAGATAATTGCGGCAAGTACAAACACACATACTACTACAGCCTACACTAAACCACTAAGCCTATGCTTTGTTTACCGGCTCTTTTTGCATACGCTTTTGTTGGCACTGTTGTCACAGACTGTTAAGCTCAGCTCTCCCTCTTGCGCGCTATTTAATTCTCTATGCTCTCACTCTCAACTGCATATGTGCGAGACAGTGTGCTTGGCTCTGAAGAATCCCCTTTCCTCTTTTTATCACTGCGTTTATTTTATATAAAATATGAACATGAATTATATAGCAAAAAAGAAAACAAATCTTTTATGATTACGCCGAAAAAAGCTCGAAATTTGGTGCTGGTCCTTAGAATGATGAATTTCACTACCTATAAGAACACATGTTGGGGATTTTAGCAAAAAAATTCTCTATTTTTTAATATAGGATTAGTATTTTCAAGGAAGAGCACCCTCCACCTCCTCTCCACTCGAAAAAGAAAAGCAGAAAAAAGGTTAAACATTCTAGAGATAACGCCATAAGCAAAACACTCTAATGTACACACATTTTATAAGTGTCTTTTAAACTTAAACAGTAGGCTCCATAGCGAAATGCTAAGACCAGGTAGCCGAGAATCAAAACAAACCAATACTGGTTAAACCGAAGGACAGCCAATTTAGAGAGCACCGACTGATTGTGGGACGAACCTCTCTGGTGTTTAACATTTAAAGTTTATCCCTCAGCTAGCTCATCATGCTGTGGGCAGGAGAACTTTGCTAGAGAAAACTCTAGTGCTGAACCCAAGTCTAAAAGACTCACCATCGCTCAATGGAAACTTCGGTAAACAATGTTTTTTTTTATTCGTGGAAAAGCCCTATTTTGTCGCACATAAAATTATCAACTTTGAGGTCAGGGTTTAGAAAAAGGGCAGAAAAGAACGGGGATATGTTCCAAACTCTTCTGTAGTAGGTCTACATGGAGTGGCATAAATTTAAAACATTGTCATGAAACTCTCGATGAAGAGCAACTACTGCTATAAGCGCATATCAAATAGGACTCGGATTAAACAAACCTGGGCATAAGCAAGGAAGAACAATTGTCTTGGGTTTAAACCAAGGCCTGGTAGCTTCTTCTCTTCTCCTTGCTCTTTTACTAACGTTTCGTAAGCTCTGGCAATAAAAAATTGTTTGGAGTTAATTTGTAGCATTATATTTGTCTTTAAAAAAAAAATTCATTGAGCACTTTCGATCAACAATCAACACTGATTTCTAGAGGCAGTCTATAATTATTGAGTCTGGCCCCCCCCCCCCCACTTTTCCACGATAAGAAAAAAGATAAGTGTGATTGAAACTGTATTTGATGAAAATTACAATGGTATTTTCTACCATAGATGAGAACATGCGCAGATACGTTTAATTAACACATCATACTTTATTGACGAAACATACGTATTCATTTTATGTTTAGTTTTACACACTTAGGCTTTCAGACACTCATGCGGTAAATATTGCACCCGGTATTAACTGATTTGGGTTTATTGGTAAGCAGCAATAACTTTGTAACAATCTGTTTTCTTTGAGCTTTGTCTTGTCCTCAGTAAGCATTGTAAAATATTTTTAGACACAAGACACAGAAAAAAGAATCACATGACCACACTGTTATGTGTTTACCTGAAGGCAAGCAAGAGACCAATGTTATCAGCAAATATTTCTTCCATTTGTCTTGTACCATCAAATTTAATGAGGGTCTGAGGATGCAAGATGATTAAGGGTTTCGTTGTAACAAAATCATATAAAAAGTTGTTGAATGCATAATAGATAATAAGTAGGGCCAAGTTTAAGGAAAAATACAGCCTTAATCGAAGGTCTAAATACTATGACCTGCTAAGTAGGTGACGTGTAATTTATTCTTTAAAATATTTTCTTTCTATCAATTAAAACAATGCTGGGTCTGCGCGGTCGAGGATGGCCCGACGGTCAAAACGAGCCCAACGGTCAGACCACACACGACAGTTTTTTTTTTGTTTTGTTTTTTTTGCGGGGGTGGGGGGGGGGTGGCCTGCACTACAGCAATGCCTATCTTTTCATTCACAGTAAGGCTTAGGTCGCCGTAGCACATGCATAAAACCCAAAGCCATCCTAGTGAACAAGCCCAGCAGCGAGGAGTAAACAAATTTTAGCATAAGGGCTCAAGTAATCTATTTTATTTGAGTTTCTTATAAAGTTAGAACAGAGTCGATCTCAATTTGAGCGGGCCGACCCTCTCAACTTTTTTTTTAGAGTTGAGACTTTTGTGACATCTACTCACGATGGTGTGATGGGCCTGTATTGCGGTGGCCTAGGTTCTACCCTAACGCACTGAAGTTCACAAAGCAGATTGGTCAAACTCTACAATAATGCTACAAAAAGAGGTTCTTCAAAACAGAAAACTGGGTCCCACTGCTGTGCATTCTGCAAACTTCATGATTGGTGATACAATTAGGAGAAGCAGGGTTCAAATTTAGCTTCAAAATATTCAGAGTATTCCCCCCTGCCTCATAAAATGTTTCTTGTCTCACGTCAGCTCTAGCTATTTTGTTTGATTGCCTTTTCATTATTTCACTTCATTCCGAATCATATTCTGTTGATGTCAGTTGTCTCCTACTTCTTAAACACACTTCAGAGTTTTCCTGTGTTCTGTGTCTGTCAGTCTCTCTTTCTTCCACTACAGATTTAAAAGCTTTCCCCAAATAACCATGCCTTCTGATTTTTTTTTCGCGCAGGTTCCATCTCCATTCTCCAACTTTCCTATTATCTATATTACTTTGTAAAGTATTCTCCTCTAACCACCCCCTAATTTGCTAATTCTTCTTGTCTAGGCTTACATTTTTATTTATTTCTTTACATTTCATCTCATCCAACCCTTGAAAGTTGAAGGAAATTTTTGAAGCATAGACCAAACTGCACGTGACACAGATGGAAGACAAAAAAAAAACAAACAAAAAAAAGAAACAATAACAACAAAAAAAAATAATCCATAAGACCCCCCCAAAAGTAAACGATAACACTCAATCTTAGATTCTAAAAATCTAGACATTTTTCAAATGTTCGGGTAATGCAAAATGGTTCGGCCCTTCATTATTTTTTTAACAAATCAAATGGGATAAGAAAACTGTTTACAGAAAACGAAACGTTATGTTTAGTACACTCTTCAGAAAAAGGAAACTTCAGCTATTCTTTCAAAAACTAAAGTTTAGATCATTAGAAAAAAAAACTATCTTAAAGCCATACGAACATTTCTAACCGGATATTGAACTCAGCAAATTTAACTTAATGCACTTACCGGTAAATCCGGGTTCTTGTAGTTTTCATACTGTTTCGCAAAACATTCCGATTTATTTTTGACATAACTTTCATCGTCATCATGCCACAGGTCGTTTAAATCTCCGTCCTTGTCATGTTTGATACCTTGAAAAATACATGAAAACATTAGTATATCTGATCCTTAAAATTATAGCAATAAAGGTCACGTGAAAATTAGCCGTGAAGATACCGACAAGAAAAAATTAATTTCATGCATCGCAAGGGGTTTTGTTAACTTTCAGACAACTTGCAAAAAAGAAAAGAAAATAATGACATCGTTACTTTTATAACGAAACAATTTGTCACTCAAATGTTTAACTATATATTTTATGAACTTGACTAAATTGTCCGTCTTTTCTAGACAAAATGGGAGGAAAGGAGGTATAGCTGATAAAGTTTATTTAAAATCGCCTTTATTAGAATTTTAAATCTTTTCTGTCAACTTATGAATATCTTCATTAACCTACACCCTTATTCTACTCGGCGGTGATACGTCAAATACTTAGGTAGGGGCGCTGACATGTGCTTTGACTAGGCACCCTTCATTTCATTTTATAGAGAAATTTTATGGAAAAAAATTATATTAGTATATTAAAACTTGGTTTAAGTTTATTTTAAAAAATCTAAAAAAAGAATTTCTTTTTAACTTGCGAAGGGGACAGAAAATGGGCGTATGCTTCCCAACGAATATGCTACGATTTAGAAATTTTATATTTTTCTATTTGCCTCAAGTCTTACAAAAAGCTTGATTAAAATCCCCCATAACATTTCTGTTCTCATTAATCCAAAATGATTATCATTGGTATTTTACCCGATATGTCGTAGCCGCTAATCATCTCATGGCCAATTACGCTACCAATGGCACCGTATTTATATGCCCTGAAAAAAAGATTTATGTTTTACATCAACTATAGTGATTTTTAGTTCATAGTTATCTATCTATCTATCTATCTATCTATCTATCTATCTATCTATTTATCTATTCGTTTGTCTTTATGTCTGAATGTCTATCTGTCTATTTTATCATTATTTCTAAACCCTCAAAGTTTTATATGGATCAATGTCATGAAAATTAAGTTTATGAAAGAAAAGAAGACGCTTAAGTGAAATGTTTGCTTTATAATTACGTAACAATTATATAGCTTTAGGTAAATTGATCTGTCTCTACAGATGCCTAGATACAACATAGAAATGCAAAATAACTTATATGACACTCAGGGCAGGGGTCAATTGAATAAAAGAGTTTATTAATTTGAACTAAATCAAAAGAACTTTTGCATTTCCCTGAAGACCAATTTGTAAGAAGCGACGACGACGATTCGTGTAATATGTTTAAAGAAGAAAGATTAAGAGTTGTAAACTTCATGCTGTTACAGTTCCGTTTGTCAAAATTTATTATTTCTGGTATCTTGGGAGGGGAGCGGGGCGAAAGAACATTTCCGTAACTTGTAGTTGTAATCGACTTGTACTCACAACGAGAAGTCGGGAGAAAAAAATGGTGGCCCGAGTATTCCACCTAGAATAACTAGAAAAGTGCAAAATACAATAGACATCTTTCTGTAAAACAAGAAGATAATTACTTCTTTAACTTAAGAGAATACTTAATCATATGATAAAGAATAGTTCTGCTTCACAGCAGAGCATAAACAGCACCTAGTGCCGTTTGTATTTAGTGGTAATAATAATAGTATTAGTAGCAGCAGCAATAGTAATAGAAGTAGTAATAGTAGTAGTAGAAGAAGAAGAAGTAGAAGTAGTAGTAGTAGTCCTAGTAGTAGTAGTAGTAGTAGTAGTATCACTAGTAGTAGTTGTAGCAGTAGTATTAGTAGTAGTAGTAGTAGTAGTAGTAGTAGTAGTAGTAGTTGTGGTGGTGGTAGAAATTATAATAGTACTAAGGGTAACAGTAGTGTAATAGTAGTAGTGATATTAGTTGAATGAATGAAAGATTTTAAAGATATGGAATTGGCAGTGGATAGAAGCTGGTATTCAGTGGAAAAGTCCGAGATTTCTGCGTTTAGTAGGATTAGAATCTCTGATTTACAGTAGCGTCGGCACCAACCGCCTTACCACCTAAAGAAACAAAAGTTTTAGCACGTCGCCTTGAAGTAAAAGTAGTAGCAGTAGTAGTAGTAGTAAAGGTAGTAGTAGAAGTAGAAGTAGTAG
>BMAT01005060.1:70210-87859 GCA_019649035.1 Elysia marginata
CCCCCCTCTCTCTCTCTCTCACCTAGCCTCTAACATTTCCTCTGTATCTTTACTATTTTTTTTACAATAATATATAAACAGCGGCATTTTTCTAGAAGTAATTTGCTGTTGTCACTGCCATTTACTGAAGTCTTTTTTATGGGCATTTCATATTTCATCAAATTAATCTTATGATGATATCCAGAAGCCAAGTTTTCTGTAATTTCCTCTTGATCACACACACACACACACACACACGTATCTTTTCTTTGTTTTTCTCCTTCATTTGACACGAACAATTCCTTAATCTCTCTGTTTCTTTCTCCTATTTATCGCATCTGGGTTATCTTTGTCGACGTTGTTCATGTTTTGTCCCAGAAATAAATAAAAATAACATGAACATTAACAAGTTTTAGAGAAGAAGACTTACCCAGGTGTAGTTGGTATTTGAATAAAGTGCATCCAGTGTAGTATTGACGTATGCTTTGTCAATATCACGAATATCAGGTTTATGCTGGTGAAAACAATTTCATGCGAAAAAATCTGTTCCAACTTGTAAGGTGTCTTAGGTGTTGCAGGTACAAGTAAGTGAATATGTTTTATTGTTTTATTGTCGAAAAACCGCCCCTTTTATTTATATTCACTGCATAATTGTTATAGGGGGCTCGTTAGATAGGCAACATTCTTTTTGTTATAAATTATCTAAAGAACAACAGTTTTGTAACAAAATACGTTTCAAAATATTCAAAAATATTAAACCCGAAAATTTCAGTTCTCGTGTGAGAAAAATGTCAGCTGGTTCTTGTTGGGAGAATATTGAAGATGATCCAATAATGTGGCTGACTTAGACTTCAGCAAGGTCAAGTGATGGTTGGTAAAGATCAATCCTTTCCAGATTTGCAACGTAAATGAACGCCTAGAGCACTTTTTATTTACAAAACCACACCAATAACAATGATAGCGCGGTAGGTATACAAGAAGTTTAGTCTCATTCCTAGATGAAACCTGAGTTCTAAAGTTCCGTCACCACTCTGACTATAATGTTCAAGGGCATAATCGTAGTAGCAAACCTCCATGAAGGAGTTCGGGTACACTGTATCAAATTTCTTTGGATGACTATTTTGAAACTGTTTGATTCATAATACTACCTAGAAGAATTATATAATGTCCGTGTAAAGAAACAATTAACAAAAAATGTATATAATGTTCAGGTCTTAGATGCACCGTGTTTGCAAGTGTTTCTTTTTCTCTAGGTCGTATGTACAGACTCCGGTCTCGTTTTATGTCAACATCCTATTCAAAAAGACGGCATTTACAAAAAGAACGCTTAAGAAAACTTGGAACACTTGTCATCCCTTGGTTCTTACTCTCCAAGCTCAGAATATTAAGGATGAACACATACAGCAAACTTCTTTGTTTTGTGAAGCTTTCAGCCACGTTTATGTGAATTAGAGTAGAGTGTGTTGAATTTTCTCTTAATAATACCCAGTCTATTTCTTTCCTGTCTTTCACAACAACTGTTTCAACGATATTGTTTGATGCATCTCTATAATTTATGCTAACACGAACTTCCAGATATCGACCCATTCTCAACACAGGTTCTCTCTGCTTGAAACTCTTTTGCACACGCTTTTGTCGTAGTAATGTAGATGGAGGGGCATGCTCTGCTCTTGCAGAGACTGTGTTTTGGTAGATATCTACATGTTTTTCTACAAACGATCAAAACCCTTATAGTTATACTGACATCGTGTTCTGAAAAACGAATATTTTAAAGTTTTAAATTACATCTTGTTGGGTGGAGAGGCTTTTCATTAAAGCTAGATAAACTGCGAGAAACTTATTTATTTTATATTCTATAGAGTGACTTGATATTTATAAAAGATAAAATATTAAAAACTACTAGACTAATGACAGTTGTGTTGAAAACTAGAGACAACAAGTAAAATAATGCTGTTCTTTGATGGGCTTAATGTAGAACATTTTGATCACATTCATTTTTCTTGTATTCTATTTCCTTTACATATAATAAACTACAGAGTAAGTTACAAATCCAAGTTATTTATTCAGTCATCAACAATCATAAAACGATACCAATATTAATCTACGATCTAGGTCTAATTTGATTCAAATTCAATTGTTATGCTTGTGAGCTTATTCGCATAAACGCCAATAAAAGTAACTTAAAGTGATATCGAAAAAAAAACAACAACCGGGCACACTGGTTCATGTTTACGAAAAAAAAATCTCATCATTGACAGGTTTTAGTCATTAAAGTAACCAACGTGCGCCGTGATACATCTCAACCTGACAACTTACTGCTGACCTGTGTAGTGATTAATAGATATGAACAAGCAACCTACTTTTAAAAGTTCTATTTTTAAATCCACAATGTCTTTCGCATCTTGGGCTGCCACCGATGAGTCTGCCCCAAGTTCGACAGCCATTTCTCGAAGCAGCGTCTCACAGGCGGCTAATATGCGGCTGTTCCGCTCGTCCATGCAGTAGGAAAGTTCTGGTACTGTATGAAGGGGTTCAACCTGTTAACAGATCGATAATATTATGCTTGAGTTAACAAAAAGATTCCTCCCAGATTTCACAGGTATTGTTAGCAAGAATAATTCGAAGGAGATCGGATGTATGGTCTTTATACAAAGTTTTTTTTGCGATTTGGAATAACTAAAAAAGATTATTCGTCCCACTTTATCGACTCGAACATAAACGTTTTAGCCAGCTGACACATTTCGCCATCTCAACTTTGACCCTCACGACAATCCCCACCGAACAACTTGCATTATGATGTATAAGGTCATTTTTTTTAAATACAGATTTTTAAAACTGTACCGCTAAATAATTTCTAACTACACCTGTGATGATGATGATGCTTGTTTAGGAAATTTCAAATACATTTTTATACTAAAAACAGCGTGGCAGAGTGGTTAGCGCGTCGGACTTGAGATCTGGAGATCGTGGGTTCGATTCCCGACCATGTTATATTGCCATTGCCTTGGGAAAGCAATTCACCCTAATTTTCCCCAGTCCATTCACCTGTAAAACGGGTACCTGGCTAAAGGCAGTGCTTGAAATTTGTGGAATGTTAGTATTTGAGCGCCTAATAGGCTGCCGTACTGTAAAGCTCTGAAATATGAGTTGAATTGGCTGTGGTGTGTATAGGCCTGCTGGGGTAAATATGTAAAGCCATGAGACTGCCTTCGGCGGTGGAGGACTCTAAACATATTTATTTATTTATTTATTTATTAGAAACAGGAGAAGTGCTTTACAAAGTAGCAACCGAAATCTTATTATGGAGAGCAAACAAGAAATAATTTTGAAAACAAAACTTACGTGAATCACATGTTGTTTTGAGTTCTTTAAATCTGTTTGAACAGAGATCCTAAATAGAACCGAAAATTCGAGTGCTGCATAGCGCTGACTTAGATCCGCGATACTGAAATCCTTTGTTGGTTGCCACCATTCTCCTCTCAAGGTAGGCCACTGTTTAGCAAATTCGGTTTTGAGAAGGGCCTTCTTGCCTAGACTTTCTCTTTGATCTTACAGAAAATTTTAGTTGTGAAAATAAATTTATTGGTTTTATAGACAACAAAAGATAACATTAAGAATAATAAGATATTCATTACTCATTAAATAATCTTCACTACTCAGTCAACATACAGATTGCATTTTGAAAGAAGTTCCCAGGTTTTGTTTCATGACCTTAGGTAAAGTTATTATTTAATTAGGGCATTTTCAAAGGTCTATACCTGTTTCGATTTGCCGATGAGTCTCAAAAGGAGGGGATGGGATGCAAAACCGCCAAGCACAGTTTTAATTTTTTTTTGTGTGTTAGCTAGCCGGACCTACAGCAGTGCTTTGACACAACTCTAGCTTTTCAGGTTTATATGGTTTGCTCTGAATGAAGGGTACATCAGGCCTCTACAGTTCCATAAAAAGCCCGAAATCTCTCTTTTTTACCTTAAAATAAAAAAACCCAACAAAATGGCTGTTTTTCTCAAAAGAGCAAAAAGGGATGTAGAGGTTTTAGCATCTCAGCCCTTTAAATGTTCCTTGCCAGGCGCTATTTAAAACTGAAAAACCTGTGATGGCGTGGTGAACTAAAGGCAGCCCTAATTTGGCGTGTTGACGTTAAATACTTGGAAAAGACACTTTATAATGCATTTCCTCGCCTCAATCATTCGCTTACTGGATACTTGGCTTTAGGCTGTAAAATAATTTGGCAATATGCTCGAGCAATGCTCCTCATCGAGTTCAGAAGGTAATTATGTGGTAAGATAATGCTTGTCGGGGAACACCTGTAAAGTGCCATTGCACACTATCTAAATGCTATTTACTTTAATAATGTTACATATAATTTTATATGGTCCACATGAAACGCTGTTCAAAAGACTTCACTTCTGTAAAAGCTAAGAGTTTCACATCAGAAAACTAGTAGCCACAGAGACGTCGTTTTAATAAAAATTCCTTCCTAAAGATACATGACTTATCAAAATCCGGATCTCTTTAGATTACTATCTGATGCACACTTATTAATGCACATTTTAGTTAAAGATAGTGAAATACCAGGGACCAAAACGAAACTGGTTCTTGTGCTAGGAATTTTAATGTTGAGTTCAGTCATTCGGTTTCAAAGAGAGTTGAGCAAAACAGATTGAGTTGATGTAAGTGTATCTAAAATAACTACTATGACAGACTTGTTATTTATGTCCAAAACAGATTCATAATGAAACAACATATTTCATAAGAGGATTTACAATAATAGAAATGTTTTCAGCAAAACGTCTTCGCACTAGGCGCAGCTTCAAACATACCTATATTCATGCATGACTGCAAGAAGATCTTCGGTAGGTTTTGGTGAAACCGATCCGTTGGTTTTATTTTTTCCAGAAGAATCTCTGAAATAATTGATATATATGAGGGCAAAAAGAAAAGTAATACTTCCAAGTTCATATCTTCTCAGCTTTTCAAAACATGAGTTTGTGATTTTACACACTCATTCTTTATTTGAATAGTTACAGATGTGGAATATTCTAAGGGTATATGGTATTATTTGTGCATAAAGTACATAGCGTCTTCAACGTAAGTTAAAAGGCCTCTGTGAAAATTCAACAGTAGCATCTGTCAAGGATTTGCTTTTGAAACCGAGAGCTGTGATCAATTTTTAGAGCGGAGGAATGTTACCCAATGAAAAACCACACAAGACTAAAACTAATAATTGTGATTATGAGGAGACTTTTGTAGAGGTTTGCGCAGTGAGACGATGGGCCAGGTGCTCGAAAGAAAACGACTTAACCCAGGCAAGTATGTAGGATCAACCTCGTTTAGGAAGACGAGTGTCAGGTCTCGACTCAAAGCACCAAACTGGCAGGGAAGATATGATTCGTGCTAATCGAAAGGTCAATCGGAAAAATACTAGTGCTGAAATAGGGATCACAAGAGTGTGTTCACTGCATCATTTTGAACACTATGAAGTACAAGAAAGTCTCTACAAAATGAGTTATAAGAACGTTGTTCTCTGAACTATCGCAAAAACGAAGGAGCTATACATGACGTATATGGAGTCGCAAGACTACTTTTTTGTGCAATGCACCAACTGAATGTTTTTTTCCTTACAACAAGGACAATATGAATTCACGCGGAAGTGGACCAGTTAGACACAATAATCTTCATGTTTAACGAATAAGTAGTGTTGAAATGCTATGACTAAATATAAATGTGAATTAATATTAATTCCAGGGGTTGCTAAATTGTTCGAGTAAACATAATTGTAAATGACGAATGTGGATAAGGAAAAAAAAACAAAACCAAATATTACAACAAAACCAATGCAAAAACATCTATATAGGAGTATTTCAGCGATTGACAACAGCTTTCAAGCTATGCGAAACATGCAATCTGTGCCCACGAAAAATTTAAGGTTCTGATAATGTAAACAGTATTAAATTAAAAATATAGACGTTGTCCACATCCTAGAATGTTTAAAATAAGTAAAGTTTTAATTTTTATTGAATTTTTCACAAAAATTACTATAAATGTGACTATCTCATGCACTCAAACTGATTGTGATTCTTCGAGTACGATTATAAGATTGGTAAAAGTAATTACATATGTAGAAGATAAAATGGAAAATAATTGTCGAACGGTTTATTCCATGAATAGAGTCATTCCTACCTTTTATTATCTCATTGTTCCTTTTTGCTGATGCTTCTTGCGTTGAAACTCTTACTAAGTTTCTTGGAAGTCTTGTCTCGCGATAGAAGTTTCCACAAGCAAATTCATCAAATTCTTCACAAGGATCAGCATCGAAATTCATGTGCTTTGACAAAGAGTCAGCTGAGGGGTGGAAGAAAAGGCGAAGTAAAATAAAGCCAGAATCTACTGCTGTGCTTGATTGTCGACTAAGATTAAATAGTTTTACTACGTGATGTTCAATTGAACCCTTAAAGCTTTCAAGGTTCCACAATATGATGACCAAATTGATGCATTTTTTGGTAAAAAAAAGAAGTCTTTAACAACTTCAACTTTTTCGGTAACCCTAGCGATAACTTTGTCTAATGTGTCTCTCCAAGCTCGGTTTTGTCAGTACACATTAAGGTTGCATATCTTAAACAAATTTCGGCTTTCCAATCATTTCTAGTCTCAATGACCTCCGTTAAACTTCACCCCAAATCCCATTGACCATCTTTCTTTTCCCACCTGGCCGAAGAATCCTATTTTGGCTATGGTTGTTTTCATGCTCGTTAATTTCTGTCGAAAACGCTAGAACTATAATAATCATAATTTTTTTTTCAAACTTCTCTTGCCTATAAAGTTGTAATACAGCTGTGTGTGATGTCTTGATTTTGTGCTTTGCGACCAAGATCAGCAACATTTAATTTATCGACAAAAAAGATGGTTTCTTTGTTAGATTTTAAAGATACACATTTATCACAATTTCGGCTCTTTGAGATGATATACAGAACTCAAATAGGAATCATATTTAAACACAGAAAAGTGATTTAAAGTGTAGTCTGTTCTAAACCACTCGATTAAAAACATTTTTCTAAATATGTATTTTGCATACATGCCATTAATGTGTTGTCTGAGCTACCTGAGTCTCTTTAAAAATGTCCATGTTGCATCAAGTAGTTTCTCTCCTCTAGGTTAGCCTATATATTTCATTTACTGGGCTGGTTTCACAACGATGTGCGAGGAAGTACATCTAAGAGTTGATCAGCTCATCTTTCAGAGACTTATAATGTTTTCTGAACAGTTCCATTAAGTAAAAGGTGGCATCTAAGTAGAGTTTTGCCTTTAAGACTTTGTTATAGTAAATGATAATAGTATAACACTGTAAAAGACTAAATCCTATTTCTAAACTGAGTTTTTAATCTATGAAAATAATGATGAGGTGTGTATAAACCTTGGGAGTTTGCATATCTAATAATATTTTTTAAAATTCGGTTTTAGAATTTTAAACTTAAAAGCCAACATAGACTAACTGTTAGGACAAGGTGTGAATTGTAGATTCGCTTAGAAAAAAAATTGAGTAAAAGAAAAAGAGTGAAGAAGAAAGATAGAATGAGAAGGCAAAGAGATGTATGCTGAAAAAGGTCTGAGAGGAAATACTTATGGAGTAGAGTGAGAGAACGGGAGGCATGTATCACAAAAACAGGCGATAAAATATAGAGAAAGAAGACTGGAGAGAAAGAAAGTAAGAGACAGAGAGAGAGACAGACTGAGAGAGAGAGGTAGAGAGAAGGAGGAGAAAGAAAGAGAAAGATATTGAAAAGGATAGACGGAATAGAAATTTTATGTCAAAACAGAGAATTAGACAGGTAGGAGTTTTTTTTAAAATTTATTTTCTTCATCCTTTTTTTTATTGACAAATAAAAAACAGGACAATACAAGGGCCAGAGAGAGGACAGTGGCCAGTTTTTACATCTTGTTTCAGTAATAAAGAGAGAAGCATATCTAAACAAATAGCACCATTCATGAAAATTATAAGAATACCCTTAACAACAAGTAGATAATAGAAATAAAAATAATAATAGTACTAATATTACCAAACAAATAATAATAACAATAACAATGATAATAATAATAGTGATAATAATAATAATAATAATAATAATAATAATAATAATAATAATAATAATAATAATAATAATAACAATAATAATATAAATAATAAAATAATAATAATCATAATAGTAATCATCAAAAAAGTATGGAAAAAAGTTGTTGATGAAGATGATAGTGATTAAGATAATGGTGGTTATGAGGATGCTATGGGTTAAGATAAGGGTATCAATACTTGCATCTGTAAATGATATATCAATTTTACGAATAATAGCAATATTAATCTTGTAATAGCAATTCAATTGTAATATTAAATAATGCAAATGAAATAGGAATATAATGGTGATAATGTTCAATGTAGTTCTCATGTAATAATAGTAATAATCGTAATAGTCATAATAATAATAATAATAATAATAATAATAATAATAATAATAATAATAATAATGATAATAATAATAGTAATAATATTAATGATAAATGTGGTGATATTTTAATGCATTAAAATTCAAATTTTACAATAAATATGTTTTCGGTACTGTTGTAATAGTACAGAAGTGTAAACGTAGTGATAATTTTGACAATAACAGTTTATCCAGTTTATAATTTTAGTATAAGTAAAATCGTTTGCAACACTAAACACAGTAACAGTAATCCCTCCATCGTTGATTACAATAATAATGCTGGGGTGATAATGATTGTGATGGGATGGTGATAACGCCGATGCTGATGATGATAATGATGAAGATGCCGCTAATGTTGATGAAAGTTTTGATGATGATGATGATGATGATATTAATAATAATAATAATAATAGTCATGATAATACTAATAATAAATATAATACAACTACCACTGCTAACACCAACAATAATAAAACAAATCACCATAAAATTATCAATAATAAGGAAAACAAGCATAAGAAAATAACCGACTATAACAGGAAATTCGTACGAAATTTGAGAGTACGGAATAATTACAAGCTGTCAAAAACAATATTCATAATGATGAAATGAGCGTCAAGTAGGGAAAACATTAGCATTATTGGAATTAGTCAAAATAGTTATAATATCAAATTCAATAATAATAATGATGGTAATGATAATACAAATAATAAAGAAAATGACAGCAATAATACTATAGATAGTAGCAATGATAATGGTGTTGTGAAATTAATACTTATACTAATAATAAATAGTAATAGTAACAATGATGACTATTATTAATAGTAATTACAGCACTTATATATAGCAATGTGATTGCAGCTTTTTTGAAATTGTCATAACCTAAAATAGAAAATATACGGGCCAGAATGAAGGCAGTGGCTCGTTTTACATAAGTGTCATAGTGAGGTGTTGACTAGTTTACTAAACATTTAGCTCTTGCTTTTTCCTTACTGACCAAATGTGCTTTTAACGATAATCTGTAAAGAACAAAACAGAAAAAGAAACAACAGTTAGGAGTTCCGAAGTGTGATGCAGTATGGATTGAATGATAGAAAAGATATGGACAGATACAGAGTTTTCTAAAGTGAGAGATATTTCTGAGCTCAGCATTTCTGATTGTTTGTCCATTACCTTACCTTCCTTCAAACAGTCAAGGGTGGTACAAACTTCGTCGCAAGCCTCTGCTGTAGTCTGGGTTGTTTCACTGTCTAAAGTAGAATCACATACGACAAATGCATTAAAACAATGCTCTATCTGCCTGTCTGCCTCTCCCTTTTCTCATTTATCCTCTGTGTCTTTTTCTTTCTCCCCCCCCTTCCCTCTTCCTATTTTTGGTTTGCTAAAAGGTCAAATTACTGTGAGGTTTCGTTTTATGGTTAGGCTCAGAAAAAAAAAGATATTTTTGCTTATTGCCACCTGGTTTTCGAAATATTAGAATATACTAGTAAAAAAAAAACAGCAATAGTTTCTGCAAATATCAAACGTGACTTTTTATACTATTTTAATCAGCACTAAAAGTTTTTTTCTAATTTGGATTTTTATGCTAAATTTCAGGTTTGGGTGACGTTATTTCGCAATAACAAATCTATCTTTACAATTTATTTGGTCGCTTAACAGTTTTCTTCTCTATGGATGGCATACTTTTCTTTAAAATAGGCATGAGATGGCAAAATAGATTATTCCTTTGAGAAGGCGTGCCAAACATTTTGTGACACCCTGTGCCTAAATACCCCTGCCAGCGAGAACGATAATGAAATAATGCAATCAAAGATGGCAGTGTATAACATGTAATTATAAAAACTCACTTTGAGGTGTTCCATCCCCATCAATTAGAGTTAACTTCAGGTACAGTAAAAACGCCACGAGAATTGATTTTCTCTGCATTTCTTTGATATCTCCTCCACTTGAGCTAGATGTGAACAGAAGAAAATATTTGTAATACTTACAGAGAAGAACGAATCCTGCGATAACATCACTTTCGTCGTCTTTATTTAAAGCAATAATGCGTACTCACCTGAACCCTTTTCGTCATCATCTATCTACTTAACTCTAAAGATCTCTTGAAGAGTATTGATAGACGTAAACAGTTTGGTTTTTTCCCTTCTTTTGAAAACTAAAATTTTTTGCCATACAGCTAAAAGAGAAAACATTTTAAAGCAAGTTTAAAACAACTCAATGAAACCAAACCGGACGCTGTTAAACCATTTTTCATGCTCGCAAGCTCTAAAAAATAATTTTTATTTGAACAAATTTCGCCAAATTTCCCGAAAACCTGAAATTTAACCAGACTGAAAAAGGGCCTATAAAGCTGCTTCATTAAAAAAAGATTTCCAAAAATCTTACCAAAGAAAGAAAGAACACAGAAGTCCGGAGGTTTTTCTTGTTGTAGCGAAAATATCTAGATGTAGTTCCTTATGTCTTCTTGCATTTGAATTTTATCTTTATAGAAGCTCAGGTGTAGCCTAAATACTAATTGTCGGATTTTTATTCCTCGCTACATACACACTTAAAATGTACAAAACTTAATCCAGAATTGAGTCTTTCAAGCCAATTGAAATATAAAAGTCTCTTGAGTTGGGTTATGTTGACTGAAGCGGAGACGACACTGGTGAAACAGATAGGTAATGGTGTTTATTGCGCTATAAAATGCGAATGATTCAAACCGCTGGTTCTAAACTAATCAAACACATAAGATAGATACAGCTGGGGCCTCCTTTGTGAAATGTTTAGTTTTCCTAATAGGTAAGAAAGAAAAGGACAAAGAATATCACATTTTTGCCGAATGAAAAGTAAATCTTTCTTTTTGCCCTGAAACCTTTCGACAGTCTTCCGTTTGAGGATTATCAATCGCCCCAATCAGCTTGAAATCAGAAGCTTCCGAAATTTGATTCGTCTTTTACATGTAATGGTTGGCATATGAATGTCGATGAGCCTAATTTCAAACATTTAAAACGATCAACACCACCTATTTCCTTGGTTTTATCAAGTATATTAGTTTTAGCGTTGAATCTGTTTACCCGAAACTAGGTAATAGCGGAGCAGAGGTCTCTATAGTCGTACACACATATAGCCATACAAACATAAAAATTGACGCATTTTGTTTTTAGAACTGGGCGACAAGAAACAGATAGAATTGTAAACAGCACATAAATACTTCTTGAACATGTGGGCGGTTCGCTTAGTACCGACATCCTTTGTTACTAAATGTTTCGTCTTAAATCAGCCACTGGTTGTTTATCGACTGCGACGGTGTCACGGGTTAGCTATACGGTAAATTTTCCTTCTTCGTCTTTTTTTCAAAAAATTCTTAAAATCGATTGCGATGAACGCTTCAAAAAAGCGCCTATTTGCTGTGAGCGCATCTAGGTGAAAGCAGCAAAAATTGAGTCTCTAGATACCATTTCATCAATAAATTTGAAGTCCTAATGTTCAATACATATAAGTTATGTATTTATGTATGCTTGATAAAACGCACTGTTATTATGCCGCTCCTTTTTATAAACCGATAACGTATTACTATAAACTACTGAAAAAATCACATGCATATGGTAGTTAAAACTTGTTCGGCACTGGGAGATTAACGATAGAGGAAATTTTTTTTATTATATAAAATAAGGTACGGCATATGCACATAAGGCACCTTTTACATTTGCTTATATGATAAGGAAAGTTCCCCATGGTGAAAACGCATACACAAGAAAACACAGCTTGATCACCATCATACTTGGATCATTTTATTTTGTTAACAATACAAACGTTTTGGTTCAGGTGCATTCTATATTAAAATTTGAATTCAACAATTAGCGAATTCAACCAATTTATCGTACTTAGAGTTAAAATTTTAGGAACATGGTTTATTAATGTCTGAAAAAAAAAAACGAAAGCTAATCTTCCAAGTCACGGATCGGTAACTCAAAGTGGCAAAACTTACAGTAAGCCTTGCTTTAAGTAAGAGTCGATTAAAAAAAAACCAGAAAGTATACTAAAATTGTCTTAAACAAACAGATTTTCTCCATGAAAAAAAAGACAATTTATGATTGAAAACGAGTTTATAGAACGGTATTATTTTACATACTCCAGGGTTAAAAACGAAAGAAAGTTCAGAAGGTAATCGAAGTCAACCTCCTTTTCATCCACAGACCTCACACCTTGCTGGAGGCAGTTGGTGAGGGATGATAGGGGCCAGGACGAGGCCGTAGTTTTCTTTAGTGATATTCAGGATTGCCAGGGATAAGTTATAAGCTAGGCCACCGCAATTCACTACGAAGGCTTAGGTTATAAGTCTTAATTCCTTGACGGTCGCTCCATGATTGCTTAATTACAGATAGAGTGGCCTGAAGCCTTCGCATTTTGTAATTTAAAAATAAAAACCCAGTGGTATGGACATACATCTTAAGACTTATGCAACTTATTTAAAAGAAAAAATATTCGATTGTAAACTAAATTTATTGCTCCATAGGTTGTCTGTTTAAAACAATGAATTTAACAATCGATAGTTAACATGTGTGCAACATGTAGGGGGGGAAATTTATGTTTTAATCTGAGCTTAAATCCACGTTAACATCAAATTTGAGAAAACTTAACAAATTTAAATGTCAAGTTTTCTTCACAGCACAGAAAGTCTCGGACCTCCTGAGACCTTTGTATTCTTTCTTGATTTTGTGAGATCGCTTTAAATGTTTTGTTGTTGTTATTTTTTGATTCTGTGAATTTAGGTTGATTAAATAACGTGAGTTTACGGGCAATGGTTCATTTTCATAACTTTCGAACTAAAATTACACTTGATAAATATATTTTAATTTTAATAATTTTCTAGATATAGACATCAAAGCTTTTTTATATGCATTCTTTGCTATCATTGAGTACTTTTGAATCTTTCTTGAAATATACTTCATTTTGCGTTTATTGACTACAAATTTATAGTTTTTTAGAAATAAGAAAAAGAGGCACCCGTTAAAACCTGAAAATA
This sequence comes from Elysia marginata, assembly GCA_019649035.1. Taxonomy (NCBI): domain Eukaryota; kingdom Metazoa; phylum Mollusca; class Gastropoda; family Plakobranchidae; genus Elysia; species Elysia marginata. The sequence continues at coordinate 83,678 of BMAT01005060.1, forward strand.
TTTGTTTTATCACCAAATCACAAGAATAATGCATTTATGGAATGGCTAAAACGATCTATAGCACAAATTCATAATTCTAAAGAAGACGAGAAATCAGCAGATGTACTACCACAATTGGCTTGCAGTGATTTACCCTGTGTGTAAAAAATCTTTTCTTTTGTCCACATCTAGCCCACGTGCAGGAATTCAAAATGAAATGCAGAGAACATCGGCTCTTGTAATGTTCTTCTTATACCTGGAGTATACTCGGATAAATGGCGATGGGACACCTCAGAGTGAGTGCTTGATAGTAGGTGTTTTTGTGTGAAACCGTTAGGTCAAATATTTTTATTGTTGTGCTCGCTGGGAGGGATAATTTGATACAGATTGTCACAAAACGTAGGAAAACAATTTGCCATATATATGAGGTCAAAAGAGAATCGAATTTCAGAAAAAAAGTAAACGAGTCATTAGAAAGAAAACGGTTGAATAAAAATATATAGGTTAACATGCCATTTATGAGAGGTCATCAAAACATGCAAATGAAATAAAAAAAATAAGTTGAATAATATCTCGGTGCAGTAAAACAATAGAAAGTTAAGACTGCTATCACTTTTACAGAAACATTTACGATTCATACAAGAAGGTCCTACATTTGGTCTTTCAATCTAATATCTTAAAAATTAGGCCAAAATAAATCTCTACAGCAAAATACCCTTTCTTTTTTCTGAATCTAAACAAAATCAAAACCTTAGACAAAAAGAGAGTTGTATAGAAAGAAAGAGAGAGAGAGAGATAGAGAGAGAGAGAGAGACAGACAGACAGACAGAGAGACAGAGAGACAGAGAGAGAGAGAGAGGGAGGGACGGATATATATAGAGAAAATGTGTGTGAGATAGAGAAAGATAGCACGGTTTTCAATTTACGAGAATATGTTCTGAATCTTACCAAGGCAATGGTTTTGGCAGCACCGCCCACGCTACCGCAGACGCCTGCGACAAGATTTGTACCACCATGGACTGTCTAAAGGAAGGTACAGTAACTTAGAAACAATCAGAATTTCTGGGATAGCAAACTTTCGTCTCCTCAATAATCTATGTAGGTTTTGATCCATATTGTTTATATCCCACAATTCAATTTCGCATCGTCGATCGAAATTCTTACCCGGTTCGTTCTCGGTTTTGGCAATTTAGTTTTTTTCCATCTTTAATCATTTTCTCTCTCTTTCTCTGTCTCTCTAAATCGCTCGGTCTTTCTCTATCTATCTCTCAGTCTCTATGTCTCTGCTTTCCCCTCACTCTCTCTCTTTCCAGCTTTCCTTCTATTTTTTTTTGTTTAACCAATTGTTTCCTCTCTCACTAATGTTGCCATTTTTTTTTGTTTGTTTTTTTTCTTCTTGCTTGTAAAATGCCCATGATTTCGCCGGTTTAAGTCAAGAAATTAAGCAATGGCCTTAAATCCAACTTAAAAAATCCCGTCTTTCTTTTTGTCCTCATAAATATGTTACAGAAATACGCTTGAGATAAGTGAGACAAAGCTTTGGTTGCTGTTTTTTTTTTTTTTTAAACCATGTGCACTAATTATGATAGCTGTAAAAACTCATTCTACGGACGGTAAAAATGAAAAAAAAACAATTATTAACACATCAACATTTTGACACAGTTTGTAAAGGAATCCCAGTAAGGTTTTTTTTTGCGATCCACTCATGAGTTTTGAGTAAAACTATCGATCGGGTTATCTACATGTGTCTCCAAAATATTATCAACGCCTCTTGCCTCTTTCTTTTTCTATTGTATTTTTTCTTATGCCAATGATCAACCTCACCCTTTTCACCAATCAGACTCTCAGCATACTATAAACCTTCTATGTAAAATGTGAAATGACCTCTCTTCCACCCTTTCCTTCTCTAGATTTCTGAAAATTTTTGTATTCTGGTTTTCTATATGACAGTTTTTCAAATCCAATTATTTGACTCAATTCCGTCTTGACTCTCCCCTCTCTCTCTAGATCTCTCCTCATGTCTATCTCTCTAAGGACATCACAGCACCATAATTTCTTGAAACCTTCTGGTTACAAACATGTAGCCCAGAACCAATGATATATACAATATTTTCCCTTGAACAACGTCCTAGTCTTTTTTTCTCTTTCTACCCGTCTCTAACACCTCTAATTCCCTCCCAGTCTGTCCTCTCTCTTTTCACACTCTTTCTCTTTTTCAACACTATAATTTTTCTTTTCTCTGCCCCCCCCTCCTAATTTATGTTAATATAAATTATTTAAACACTCTTGACAAATATACGAATATCATTTTAATACAAACCAAATCATGTACGTATGTTATTCTTCTTATCTATTTTACACCTTTCAATGTTAAATCTATGCGCCTAAAAACGTCAAATACTGACCCCACTCCTTCTATTTAACGTCCTCCTTACTGGCTGTCTGCATGGCTGTCTATCTATCTATCTATCTATGTATGTATCTATCTATCTAATTTATCTATATCTCTCTATCTATCTGTCAATCTATCTATTTATCTATCTATCTATCTTTCCTATTTATTATCTATTTTTATCTATAGATAGATAGATACACAGAGAGACAGGCAAATGGCTTTTGTCTTGGAGACTAAGGGGCCGTCTGGGTAAAAATATGCCTAAAGAAGTGCAGTACCAAAGCTGTATGCTTAAATCCTGTTTTACAAATACTTTGCCGAGATCGACATCTAGATCATACTCTAGCTTTCGCTAACCATGCCGGAATAAATTAAAGCTCATCATCTACGTCCAGAATAGAAGTTAAGATAAGGAGAGGCAGACAGAGTGTAAGTATAGAAATGAACTTGGATAAAGAGGATTAGGAAAAAAAAGTAATAGAGAGTGCACAAAAAATAAAGAGAAGGCGTTGCGAGGAAACTCAAATACAGAATTGAACGGGTAAAAGAATAACCCGTGGAGATGCGATAATTGTCAATTAAAAGATACAATATATTTTGTCAAAAAGAAGGTAAGGTAACCTTAAAAATAGTGGTGAGGTCATTCCTACATTCTTTACCTAAAACTGCGAAATTGAGAGCATTTTCTTATTTGACAAAACAGTTACACATAGTTACAACAAGATTCTTTTGCCAGAAAACCCACACGACCTTTATTGAAACAGTGGAGAATATTTTTGAGAAGGCCAACGGAAGAATAATTTAAAGAGATAGAGGGCACATTTTAGCGAAAGTCATTAGTTGTAAAGAGCCAACGTTTTACTCAGTATAGTCATGGAATCTAAATCTGAACAAAGAGAGCTAATCTTTGTAATGCGCCACAGACAATCTTATAGGAAACGGCTAGGCTAAAAAAAAACTTCCTAATGCCGAAAAAGTATTCGCTGTGCTCACCAATCTTACACACAATGTGTAACCCTGAGTTCACTGATACTTCTCAGAACTAATCTTAGTAGCCAGTCAATGACATGATTTTGTAGGGCTGACTTTTTTTCCTTTTTGCTTTCATTAATACGTTCACCTTTAAAAACTGTAGAGCGGCTTTAATTCCATTCCTCAGCTGACTCTTTATCAAAGCACATGAATTTCGATGCCGATCCTTGTGAAGAATTTGATGAATTTGCCTGTGGAAACTTCTAGCGCGAGAAAAGGAATCCAAAACGTTATGAAGAAGTTGAAATGCGAAACATATTAAGGAAAAGGAACGCAGACATACTAAAAGGTATTCATGAATTTCTCCCCTGATGAGAAAAAAAACAACATTTCAATGAATCGAAGCTGTCGTTGTTTTTCTCTTTTACAATTTAAATTACTTGCACAAAAAACATAATCACATTAGACGATGCACAGTATCAATTACGAGGGTTGTTCAAAAAGTAATGCCTCCAAGTTCATAATTTCTTTATTATTGATAGGACTTTAACAAAAAATACACCAAATGAAAGCTCAGGATCTCTGCTACATTATGATACCTTTATTTCTCAACATAATTGCCTTCTTTGTCGACACAGGCTCACCAATGCCAAATCAGTTTTCGCATACCGTCGGCGAAAAATTCGTGTGGTTTTCCCCGGAACCATCGGCACACATCTTCTTGAACAGCTTCATCATCTTCAAAGTGCTTTCCCTTGATGTGCTCCTTCAACTTCGGAAAAAGATATAAGTCAGATAGAGCAAGGTCTGGACTGTATGATGGGTGTGGTAAGGTT
>BMAT01005067.1:54924-65255 GCA_019649035.1 Elysia marginata
CTTTCACAATCAGGTTGGCAATGTGTGGGTCTAAGCCAAACTCTTCATTCACTTGAGCAGCACATTTCTTTAGAATACCGAATGCTCTAATAATAGCAATCTGAAGACATAATTCAATTAAGAAAAAATATACATATTTCTCATGCTAAACAGATATTTTAAGCACAAAGTCACAACCTTGGAAAGTACTTAATCTAGCCAAGTTTTTTTTTGTTTCACAACAATGCTACTCGCTAAACCAATTACACAACTACATACAAACAATGAATCTTTTTCTATATCAAGAGGCTTACTTGCCTTCTGCACCATGCTCCATGATTACTAATAAAAAGACATCATACAGGGTAAGGTGTCAGAGCTAATTCATAATAAATTTGAGTTTTATGATAAGCAAACTAATCCAAGTAGTTTCTTGAAAGACGTTCATTTGAAGAGAATTCATAATCATACTCACTGGCATTGTTTCAGATGGACCTCCAATATTGAAGTTAATGAGGGAACGAGCAGTATTTGCCCCATAGTATTTGTCGTTGGGTACATTTATTCCTCCAAATGTATCTGTCTCTACTCTGAATCCTGTACGCTGTTGAAATGACGATAGATCACACATTGTGAAATTTTTACTGTGAAATAGGAACTAAAATATGACTTATTCAAAGGCTGTGAGCAAGTCTTACTTTAACAAAGCCCTGATAAATAACCAAAAAAAATATCTTAACTCGCGTTGTTTCTAAGTCAAATGGTTCAAGAAATATCATTAATAACATGTTACACTTGCTTCAAGAATGCTCCTTATCTGTTTGGTTTCTTAGCTATCGAACGCACAGAAAGAATTCTCTTCAACTCAAGTCAAATTTGCAATCGCTTTCAGCATGCTTCTAATTGCTCATTTGTGTTGGAAAAAATTCATGCCATGCATTCAAACAAAAGGAGGATTCGCACACCTGTTACCTGCTAGTATAAGGAGAGTGAGTATGTCTTCCAGGTAATTTAAAGTGGCAGGGTTCTTGTTGTATTTGCTTTATGCTAATATGAGTCTGTCTGTCTTATCATTCAAAAATTCCTTCAAAGAGATAATATTAAGAATGTTGTAACTTGAGTCATGTAAAATTCTTTTACTTGGAAAATTTGCCAAATAAAGTAACTCAAAATTCTAAATGATTATTGGTTTCATAATACTGGTACCAATTATACAAATTCGTCTATTAATTCACATTTAACAAAACATATATCACCTTCTACTATCATCTAAAGCACTCTATTAATATTGAAAACATTGTTTCGTATTGTAAAAGAATGATGCACAGTAATTTGCATAATAGAAAATCATGCATATTAATTTACTTGCAACCTGCATCATAGAAAACAATGCATAGTAATTAAGTTTCAACTTGCATCATAGAATACTATGCATAATGGTTTAACTTAAATTTACATTATGGGAAACAAAGCATTTCAACCTTTTCCCAGTTCAAGTCATGAAAATGTAATGTACATTTAAANNNNGATGCACTCTAATTTGAGGGATGCAAAATAATATTGAGGAAAAAAAGTAAAATGAACCAAGCATTGTTTCTCGTAAAACAAATGCCATGGACTTAAGGTGTGCAACAGTTATTCCTGTTTTGATGAAAAATAAAGAGTAGTAGACCAATGCGCCCTCCCAAGTATGACATACAACTGTCAAACATGGTCATTGACAAAAGCCATGGGTCAGAGGCTGAGAACAGCTCAAAGAGCTATAGAGAGAAAGATGTTGAAATTGAAAGTTAAAGACAAAGTACCATGCACAGAAATAAGAAAAAAAAAAAACAGGAGTGCAGGACGTAGTCCAGTTTGCACTGAAACAGAAGTGGAAATGGGCTGGGCATGTAGCCAGATTTGATGACAATAGGTGGACACAGAGAGTGACAGTGTGGCAACCACAAAAGGGCAAGAGATCGAGGGTGTCAGCGTAGGAGATGGCTAAACGACCTGGTACAGCTGAAGGGTGTGACATGGAGACATGATGCACAGCATAGACAACAATGGCAATACAATGTGGAGGGCCACTTCCAGCAGTGAAGGAACACAGCCTTGTAAGAAGGTAGGTAGGAAGCAAAGAGTAGTAATTAGACATAACCAGAAATTTCGACAGTTGAAAAAACAATGAAAGTTGTCAGAAAACCTGGAGATTCAGCATCCTTGCAATTTATTTTTAATTTGCATTGAAGAAAAAATGACAAACTAATTTATTTAAAATCTTCGTTGCCAAAAACAAGCATGCCTATTAAGCCAGACCTGCTGTTAAAAATACCTCGCTCATAATTTGCTAAATCATAAAAATACTGTTGACATATTTTTCATCCTTAGAATGAGGATAACTTCCAGAGTAGCACCCGATTGGGGAACTCATGTAAAATGCGTTAAGAACTGTTGTGGATATAATATTATAAATTTACAAAATGATGCAAAACAAGAACAGTGAGGCTACCAGTACTGGTGCATCATTTTTTATGACCTAAATAAGTCACAAATTAGATTTTTTAGAAAACGCCATTTATAGGTCTAGTTTTTCTTCTTTCAGTCTATATTTTCAATTAACAAAAGTTTTCATATCTTTTCACAAAATATTGATAATTTCACAAAAATTTTGACATGCAGAAACTTATAAAAATATCTTGTTCAAAATAGCAACTTCTTTTAGAGGTAAAAATTGCGACATCCGACTCATTCACCCTAAACCTGAAACATATGCATTGCTTTCTGCAATGGGAATTGAAAACAAACCCTGGTGAAGCAGTTATTTTTTATGACGACAATTAAAAAATAATAAACGTGCATTTCTTTTCTTGATGCCAATTGATAAAAAAATGAATAATTTTAGTTTTCTGCAGTGCCAATTGAAAATGAATGTATCTATATACACTGCCTTCTTTAATGAAAGTTGAAAGCAAATTAGGAGAAAATCGTGAGAATATGTCAAGCACCATTTTCAGGCCACTTCATGAGAAATCAGAGAGAGGCTTGAACATTTCACGAAAGTTAAACTATTTCCTTGCTTTCTAGAGTCTCTTGTGAAACTATGTGCAGATACTCAAAAATGGCTCTCTGAATATCATCATAATGATGGATAAAATTTCAGAGGCTGATTGTGGTTGCCTTTTATCATCTTTTGTGAAGATTTAAAAATGTGATGAATATACAAATTTACATAAGCTCACAAAAGAGCCACTTGGTGAAACTAGTATCAAATCTGTTCATATGAACTTCTGATGACAGGCACACATACAGGCAGAAAAAAATTCAAATTTTCTAATCCAGGATCGTTAAAATTATTTATTTGTTCAAAAATGGCTCGAAGATGATTTGAATAAAATTACATGGGAGGTTGAACTAATACAAAAAAGGAATCTAAACAATTCATCACCAGATTCAACTTAGGAACAAAGAACATAAAACAAGGACCAAACTACTACACTTTTATTGTTCTACGTAGATAAATTTTTAGTATGTTTAGCATTGAACAAATCTTTTCAAATTGAAAATTTTAAACAATCCAAAACAACAGTTTCACAAAAATAAAATGGTTATTCTTCAAGAGTTATATATTCAGGCATAATAAATAAAAAAATCAAAGATAAAAAAATTCATATTTTCTTTAGAGGCAAGGTATATGTTATGCTTCCTTCAACTTTCAGAGTCCTACAATCAATCATGCTTTAAATCACTTCACACATACAACACACATGCCTAAATGGTGTGAACATATTATTACAATTTGTTTAGTCAAACTTTCTAAGCAGTTTTATTTTTGTCCTGTATGTAATTATGAACAAATGTAACTAACTTCCTTTCCATAAATTAAACTAACTTAAAAAGAATAACTGTCACATCTCATTTTTACTTATTGGGCTTTAGAAAGCTCTGTTCTCAATCTTGTAATACAAGAAAAACAACCTTGTATCGTTCTTTCCAAATTAAATAAATCCACCCTACTAGATTGAACAATGGGGATTTTTGAGTTTTTTTTTTTTTTTACATTTTTCGTTACTTCAAACATTAAAAATATGGAATATATGTTATGAGATATTTAAAATTAAAACTACGACAGCAACGAAAAAAACAAAACAAAAAGTGGAAGAAAGAAGAAAAAAATAAACAACATCCAGGGTCTTTTACTTTAAATTCAGAATAATAAAAACATTAATCTGTCTACATGAGATCATAGAGGTTAGAACAAAAACACCAACCAAGGTCTTTTGTTTCAAATTAAGAACAATGAAAGCTGTCTGACTAAATAAGACTATAGAGGTTAGAACAAAAGCATCAACCAAGGCCTGTTTTTTCAAATTAAGAACAATGACACCTTTCTGATTACATAAGACTATAGTGGTTAGAACAAAAACATCAACCAAGGTCTATTATTTCAATTAAGAACAATGAAAGCTGTCTGACTACATAAGACTACAAAGACTGAAAACTGTCCTACACAAGACTAGTTTACAAAAAAAGAACTACAAAAAACAGGCAAGGTTTGTTGTTTTAATTTCTTAAAAGAATTTTGGCACCAACAACACTTAACATTTTAGCATATAAATTGTAGATTATAGTTTTATAATAATTTTATGTGTATTTAGAATTTTGAAAGATTTAATCAAACTGTAGGTCCCTATACAAATTTTAAGATCTTGTTTGAAAAACATACTTTATAAACTTTGATTCAAGCTGAAGAGTTTTGGTTAAAGAGCCTTTTCTTATCAAGGAGCGGAAATAAGAGACAATCTTCCATTTCCTATTCAAAATGCAAAAACATTACCATCTTTTAAGTCTAATTTGAAAACTCACCTCTTTTTCCTAGCTTTTGAAAATTATGTTTTTAAAAAAATGAATTTAACATATATATTTATATACACTGTATGTCTATGACTATATTTATATACTTTTAATGGCTGATTTATAGGTCGCATGCAACTTTTTGTATGCTTTATAGCTGTAAACTTTTTTAGTACTGAGATTGAAATTTGTTAAGATTTTATGTAAAGCACTTTAAGCTCCTATTGTGGGAGGGTGCTTAAAAAATAAGCTTATCATTATTAGGAGGATATTGATTTAGATGATGTATTGCATGTCAGTTGACCTTTTCTGGAGAAGTTATTTCCCCAATCTTACTTTGGAATAGCCTCCTATCTTTTGCTAATTGCCCTGCAGTTGTTACATTAATTCCAAGCTAGCCGTCTATGTTTTGCTTTGTTTTGCTTTCATCTTTTAGCCTGTTCCATCTTCAAGAATAAGTATCTACAAAATTTCATGACACTTTATTTGTCAAAACTAATATGGTTTTAGTTGTTTAATCTTCTGTAATAGTGCCATAGTTGCCAAAATAATGTCTGCGAAAACTTATTCATAGATATTTTCCTTATCCAGAAAATTCTCATTACCTTTAAATAGTACTTCATTTCAAAAGTGTTGATCCTTTCTACATCTTTATTGTTAAAGATTCATGTTTCACAGCCAAATGTAGCAATACATAGCATAACACTGGCTCTTTCAGTGTAATCTCTATACATTGCCCTTACTAGAGTTGTACCTTTTTGCCTAGCTGAGCAACTGTTCCTTACTTATCTTCTAATTTCTGCTCATACTTTGCTGCCAAGGCTTTTAAAACTGTCCACATTAAAACAAATTTTTTTTCCTAAATAATTCTTAGCCTCTCCAGCACATCTGACATTGTCCAGGGTTCTAATTTCATGTAAAGAAACAGTCCCCACTTTACCACTGTGTTCATAACAGACCTTATAAGGTCTTCAAGTGGACTTAATGTCTATTATTACACTTGTACTTACTTTCTGTCTTCGAGCCTTCTTTTTGGTGTTATGCCCATCTTGCACCATCACTCTCTTGCGTGTAGCTTGCATCATTTCTTTTCTCATATCTGAGGCTATGACGAAAGGTTGTGATTCTGTCGTTTGTGATGGGGGACAGAGTATTTTATTGGATAGCAATGCAATTAAGGCTGCTTTGAAAAGGCTTTTACCCTGCACATCCCTTTCAAAATACATCATAATAAATTGTAAAAAGTTATCTCAATTTCTCAAGAGACGTCAAAGATTAAAAGAAATGAGCAAAAACCATATCCAAAACTCGTCAATTAAGATAGTAGACAAAAATTTTGTTATGCATCATACCAACAGATTTTGAGTGTGACAATTTTTACTTTTTTGGTCAATTCCTTAAAAAATTATATATAAAAAAGATTATTATGCAATTCAAGAGATTCTTAAGATTATATCGATATGACAGCACTGTTAATTTTCTGATAATACTTTGCCCTCCCCGTCGTCACAAACAACAGCTTTACAACCTTTTGCCATAGCCTCCTCTACTTGTGTCACATTGAACCAGACAATTTCTTCCGCCACAGCTTTCTCTAACCCAGTGAATTTCCTCTGAAGATGTTTCTCAAATAGATCAGGAGCTGAGAGAGTCAAAAGTCAGAAGAATGTTAATGTAGACAAGACGCGATTGTTATGATTTGAAGGAGTAGGAAGAACCAAGAACTCTTTCAGTCTTATTTAAACAAAGTGTGCCACATTCATTGCTATTGACTGTTCCTTTAAGTAGTACACTGAGCACTATTGCCCTGGTTACTTAACACGTTTTGAGGTGATTCACAATTTTCAAATGTTTTATCAATAGAGGTGGCAAGATTAAAAGCTCTTTTTTGAAGGTTGAGGTTTTCAGTTGAAAACATCTTACCTAAACAGTATGTGCACTGTACATAAAATATTCCTTTATTATACAAGTCTCTATAATATATGTGTTATAAATATACCAAAAACAAAATTAGTTTTAATGTATGTTTTTATAACAACATTGATTTAAATGTCACTTTTAGTTTTAGTTTAGAGTTAACAAAACACATGAAATGTTAAAAGTTCTTGAACGAAAAAAAAAAAAGAAATGCATCGAAAACATAATATCCACTGTAAGTAGATTGTATGATGACAGGCATTGATAAAAAAATAACCATAACTACAGATGAACCAATCAAAATATGTCTTACATATATCATGGTTGTGCTCTGCATAAAGCTTTTTGATGACAATTTTGTTTCTATTTTTCTTATTCAAACAGGCGTAGATCATTGCTTCACAAGACTGCTTATTGGACCTGTAAACATGTAAAAGAAAAGTATTGTTAGTAAAAAGGATGCTTTTAATAGCTTTAGATATTTTAATTCTAGTCCCATATAACCTGGCATGTTTCACTGACAATTTTTATCAACAAATATATTCAATAAAATCCAGCAAAAGAAATCCAAATTTTAAGATTTTTTTAAAATTCAATCTATCTTTAAATTATTACTGATTCTCAAAAAAAAATAAAAAAAAATTGTTCAAACCATTTGTTAAAATCATGCATTTCAATTTCCATAATTTTGTTACAAATTTGAATAAGGTCAAATTGTGTGACTGAGTCAAATAGCCAGTGAGTCGATGTTCATGATTACAAGACAAGAGTAATATCTTGTCCAAATAGGCCTGTCTACAACCCTGACTGAGATGATCACCTGAAGAGTTAAATCTTGAATGGCTTAAGACATGTAAAACCAACCGTAACAATGACCGCTCACTGAAAACAGTCACCTAGACCTAGCTTAATAAGTCCTTTGGACTGCTACACTCGTCTATAAATAATGGCAAACTTACATGAACACATCCAGAAACACTGAAAGGTACACCCAACGTCACAAATTTTCATTATATATCTAAATTCTAAACCCAGTTAGGTCTTGGAAGAACGTACATAAAATCTACTTGGGTTCTAGATCTTTGACAAGCAGAGAACAAAAAATTGAGGATTGATAATCTAGTTTTTAAAAGAAAAAGTGGCAGGATGCCAGGCAATATCAGTAAAGGCAGATAGAAGAGCTAATGAGTGTAAATGACATAACTTACTTCATATTACGCTTGCCTTGGCCACGACTCTTGAATGAACCACCATGAGTGCACTTGAATGTGTAATATACATACTTCATGTCCAGTGGATAAAACTTATCCCCCGTGGAAACATACTTGTTAGCTTGAATGCACGTTTTACAAGAAGCTTTGACAAATGGCTGGCTTGTTTCCTTGGAATATATATCAACTGCGGTAAAAAAATCCTGCCAAGACGAAAATTCTTGAAACAGCCTCAGTGTCGCCAACTTGGGGATCAACAAAAAAATTAACGGAAACAGAATGTTAAAATGAAGTCATCATAATTGACGAGCTTGGTAGGCAGTGCCTACACACATCCTGTTACGCTAGGTGGAAAATAGTGGTAGACGCAACATAATGCTGTGTCATTCTATAAAAAGGATTTAAGTTTTGTAATTTTTGTTTTTAGTTTTGGACCTACTTTTTCCTCACTAACGAAATCACAACTTTTTTTTGGTTTTATGATTTAGAGTCTTTTTATTAGGCCTACTTAAAATTAGCCTGCCGTGTACATTGTATACTAAAAGATTTTTGCAAAGAAAACGAAAAGATTCCACATTGGTGTGCCATAGAAGTTACTCTCTTCATTACCCTTCATTTCATTATCAATATTACTAAGCATCTCATTACACAGTAACCTTTATTTCTAAGGAGCAGATAGAATTTGTTAATGAGATTTAGGCTCAGCTAGGTGGCACCCATGTGTGAAAATCCTTCCTGGTAAAAATTGTAGATTACTAACTATCTTTCTGCTTCATGACTAAAAAAAGAGCAGATCCTACAGCAAGGTGTTCAGGATTCTAACCAAACTCAGAATTTGGGCAAAAGAGTTTAACTGTCACTGTTAAGATTTAGAAATGTACAGCCGTTGATGAGAGTGATAAAACCAGCATCCAACTCAGAATTGGGCTACACATAGTTAGTCGGTTAAGAGCCTCCAGCAATAATTAGGATATAATTATTCTACCTATAATTTACTGTCTCAGATCTAGGTTTCACAATATATCATATTATTTCAGGAGGCAGCACATGCACTCACTCTCCCACTGTTCCAGCTCTATTTCTGTCTGAAAACCTTGACACTAGTAGATCTCGTTCGATTTTAGAAAGCTTCAGGCCTAGTATTGGATTGGAGTCTAGACCCTAAATTTCCTAAACGATAATGAGAATAATAAAAGCATATTTATATGGCTCCTTTTCCGATCGACCCACGGCACTTCACCGTTTAAAACATATAGAGAACATTAAAATTTTTGCCCACAATAAATACAATACAAAATGTCAAGTCATCAAAAATGATCAATAGTTGTTTGAGGCAGGTTATCCCAAACATGGGAAAAATGCACATACACCAAATCTTTTACATTTTACTTTTAGTCTTACAAATTGGAGTTATGAATAATTTCTTTTTAAATTGATCTCAGAGCTCCAGTGGGGTTATAAAGTTGGATGTGTGGTAACAAAGTGGGGCCTTGCAATATAGATTTAAGATTTGTACTCTAATCTGGCCTTCACTGGAAGCCATGGGAGATCATGTTTAAGAAGTGGCTTGATCCCTTAAAATTAGATTTTTGAAGGACTAATTCGTCAGAATGCCTTGGATGAGGCAAGTGTTTCCCTTCAAAACTTCACTTATAATAAGGGGACATATGATACTGATAATACTAGTAATAGTGGTTCCCCTCTGTGGAAATGATCCCCAGTTTCAAACTTTAAAGTGGTATAATTATATCAAATGATAAAGCAATTTTTCTTCATGGGTCTTGTTTCAAGACATGAAGTAGACAGATCAACACACTTTGTGAAAAACAATCATAATCAATGTTATTTCAATGGAGGAGAAGAGAAAGGCCCATTTTTTGCTTGAAATAAATAAAGTGTACACAAAAATAAAAATGATGTGGTTCTTTAATTTAGTTTAAATGCCTAATCTTTAAAAAAATTTTCAATTACCCCATTTCAATTTGGATGTAGATCTATCTAGATCTAGATTCTAAATCTATGTTGTTCAACTTGACACTTTAGCCAGTTTAGGTCAACAAACATTGATCAATACAAAAAATGAACACAATGAAAATTTTCTAAGACCAGTTCATTCTTCAAGGGCAGAACGAGGACTAAACTAGATCTATATATATGCCTTGGCAACATCAAAGAACATCATGCTCTTTATAAGCATGCTCAATGCGAAAAAGCATGGAATGTTTTAAAAGATCTGGTAAAAGCAAAGAACAGACATGTATGTAAAATGATGTAGGCCTATAGATTCTAGATACAAGATCCAGAATCCTTGGTGCAGGCCTATGAAAAAAGGACTCTCCAAATGATGAACTGTGACAAACTGGGTCTGTGACAAACTAGACCCTCGAT
>BMAT01005067.1:68757-83951 GCA_019649035.1 Elysia marginata
AAAAAAAAAAAAAAAAGAAAATAAACTATGTGTTTATATGTACATGCCCATTATTTGTTTCTTCTTTCCCCTTTTCTTACTAAATTGTGACATGTTTTATTCTTACAGTGTTCTTAAGGATGTGCCAAATATTCCTGCTGAGAGCTACAGTTTGCGCCAGAAAGACAGTGTGCGCCTCTCAATATTTCCCACCCTAAATTACTCAGACTTATACCAGGCAGTCCTCAGCACCATAGACTTGGTACCTGTGATGCAGATTGGACAACTGGGTATGTCAATTTTATTGAATCGTCACCTTCTAAAAACTTAACAACAAATGAATGTAATTTTTGCCTGTCTATAATGTGAAGGAAATAAAAGAGTGTATTTCACAACTCTCAGACTTTACTTTCAATAATACAGTCGAGTCCAAATAACTCAACCCTGAACACTTCAAATACTTTTATAATTTCAACTAATTATTACCAGTCTTATTTCTTTTTTTACAAAATGTACTGATAATTCAAATTTCAAATTTGTTTTTTTGCTGTTTGATATTTCTGGACTGTATGATTTTTGCACTGCTTTGGTGAAATTTAATTGCCTGTTCAGAAAGTTATAAAGACACATGTTTGCAGGTGTACCCTAGCAAATCTTAAAATTTGTCGTTTCTCACTTTTAATACTAACCTTATGTTCTTTTGAAAATTATGTGGTTGTTTAAATCTATTTATATTGATTCTTGAACTTGTTTTCTAGGTAACAAAGAATCTCATCTTGACCACTTGATACTTGTATTCTATGATAGATTTGTATACAGTGTAAGTGTCATCATTTATAAGTGTATCGCAGTAACATAGTTTATCCTTTTTTATTCTTTTTTACTCTGTTTAGCCCTGGGTGAAGCAGTGTTGAATGTTTTGGGATGGCTTGTGCCATTTCTTGAGCATGATCTTCTAGATGCTCTACCCTACACTGTGGCATCAACCTTGGCCATATTCCCACCCACCCTCCACAAGGACACCATTGACCTTCTGTGTGGACGACTCCTACCAATGACCCTAAGTATATATCCCTTTCACCACGATGTTTGTGTCATGTGCTTAGACTCTTACTAATCTGAAAGAAGAAAAGAATAAAACATTTTTTAAACAAAATTAAAAAAAAATATAAAGTCTACTGTCTTTTTTGCTGCATAAAGATTAGAAACTTTTCTTTATGGTAAAATATTTTTTTGTTTAAGTGTCACTTAACTTGATTATTTGTCTGTTGGTTATTGTTTGAGATATTATGATAATTTTATTTCTGAAGGCTCTGATGTCAGCAGTGAACCTACATATGCCAGCGAATCAGCAGCAGCAATCATCACTATGGTCTTCCAGCACACTGAAAATGGAGGTTCGAATTTTGTATTTCATAGTATGGTGGAGAATTTCTAAATTAAAGTGAACAACTAAAAGCTGGAAAATAATATCAATTGCACTTATAAATTTTGCTAAAAATGAGGGAAAACCAACAGAAGTGAAAAGAGGACAGTAGCATGTGTATTTTTATGTTGTTTGCTTACAAAAACAAAACTGAGTCATATGCACATATATATATATATAATTTAAACAAATTAAATATAGCTATGGTATTCAGGTAGAGCTAAAACTATTTTTTAAATACTTTAGTGAAGAGCAGAACACAATTTGTGCACAATCATATAAAGCTTATGTTATAATTGTCAATACAAATTTTGTTACAGTTATGTTGTATTAAAGGTTTGTAAAGGTGCATGTTTTGATATGTGAAAGGAAAGTAAAAAAAAAAAAAGCAAGAGAACTGAAATAAGATAGAAGATTCTGTGTAAATGTGCTTGTAATGCCCATGTTTAATTAACATATTTATCTTTAAGGAAACATTTTCATATGAATTATAAAGCAAATCTTATGAAAAAGCATTTTTTTTACCACCTAAGCATTAAACATTAATTAAAAAAAAATAGATGCCCTCGCTCCACTTTGATTTCATCTATCCTAATTTTTTCTGATGTAAAAATTTAATGCATTTTGCATGTTTATGTTATAAGACTTTTTAGGTTTTTTGTGCTTGTTTTTTTTTTATTTATTTTATTTTACAATTGTGTATGACTACTTTTACTATATTAGCGCCACCAAAGACTTTTTAGAGGATTTTAGGTGCTCTATAAATAAATTATTATTACTACTGTTATTATTATAATTATTTTTAAAGAAAATATAATATATGAAAATTTGTTCTTCGAATCTCGTCATGAATTAAACCCTGCAATGTTTACTTTAATGCATTTTTTACAGCTTTTCACTCACAGATTCTTGAATGTTTTATGAGCAACAAAAAGAATGTCATAAAGGTATTGCAAAAGCGTTTTTTGCATGTCATTAATTTAAGCTAATTAGGAAATTTGTTAAGCCATTTTTTACCAAATATGTGAAAATTATCTAGGAAAAAGGAGATCAATTGGCTCTGCAAAGTTTTAATTTCACGATGCATAAAAAATCTTGCACTGAAGAGACAAACACCCTGGTCATGGGCTAAGCCAGGTTTGCACATTTATTAAGCAAAAGCTATTTAGACCCCATGCAAACAATAACATGTAAAATAAAAAAAGCAAAATAGTTTTTGATGCCTCAACCCACAATCTCCCTCAATCTTATTAGTTTGAGAACTCCAATATTGTGTGCAAGCCAGTCTTTCAATGTTGCAGGACATTTTGAGTATTATTGCGTATGGTCCACCAACTGCCAAATCTCCTGCTGCCCACCTGTTATTCTACTACTGGCCACAGCTCAACCCAGCTCTCAGTGACCGAAGAGGAATCCACTACAAGTACTGTGGTAGGTTGTTACTTATTGACCTCGCACTGTCTTACATTTTTTAAATCTAAGGTTTGGAAGGGTAGGTTTCTGTTACAGGTTTTAGAATAGTAGTTAAATTTCTTAGTTGATTTTCGTTTTAGTCTTGAACATATTCCAATACATTACCTTACTTTTATTTATTTTTTTTTTCTTTTTGTATATAAATTTAATTTTGGACAGTTCGTAAAAAAATTTCTCTCGTTTCTTTACCTTTTGTGTGGAAATGTTGCATACACCTTTTTTAAAATGTCATCTCATTAAATTCAAATTTTAAAGTACTTTTTAAGATTATATATGCCTAAAGAAAGCCACAGGTTTTCAAAATTTGTTTTATTATTTACCAAAGTTATTTTAGTGATAATTTTGGGTTGTTGGAGAAGGTCTTGGGAGAAAATAAATTTAGGTACCTCACACTCAAACATGAATGATCATGTTAGGTATGGTAGACTGTTCAAAATATCACATTAAAAATTGTCATGTTACAATGATACTTTTCACCTTGTTTTTTTCACCCTAACAACCCAAAACACTGAATAAAAATGTGCATATGCCCAGCATAAGTTCAGCAACAGATTTAAAATGGTCTTATAGTGTAAAAAAATGTCTAGTCTGCAATTTATACCTGTATGTATAAAAGCACCTTTACCTTAGCTATCTAAATACATTCATAGATTCTTTGTGTTTTCCATTTTTTTCCCTGCCAACCTAAGCTATGGAATTTGCAGGTACAGACTTTAAAAAGCAGAAATAAAATTCTCACTTAATGTTGTCATTGAATAGTTACGTTGTAACTTTCTTTGCCTTTTTTTAATCAAATTTTTTTTCATACACTTTACTTATGGGCAATTATGCTGGTAGTCTTTTCTTGATTAATCTCAGTTAAAAAAAATGTGTTTTAGTTTTTACTTGTGTTCTTTCTTTTTTTTTTTTTTTTGTTTCAATCAAAGTTTGATTTTGATCTCCTGAATGTGTATGGTCGCCTTTCTTAGCTATTTCTATTAGAGTTGCTGAGAGATGAAGCACACAATTAGTGATTTTGAAACCATTTGTCACATTCCTCCTAATTTATTACTACGATGCCTCCTGCTGCTCCATAGGTTGTAACCGTTGCTGCTCTGATTTCCTGTTTTTTTTTCTTTTGCAATAAACTAATATACTCTTATGGTTTTCTTAATTACTGCTCATCTCGTTCTCAATACTTTCTTTGTTGTTCTTCTCTGTTGCAGATTAAAGAGTACCTGATGATTTTTATTCAACATGCTTCTAAGTAAAAATTTAGAGAGGGGCTTATTGCAAAAGCATACATAAATGGCATTTGCTTAAAATTAAGCTAGATTTGTCAAGGTAAATTTATGGTACAACCCCAGAGTTGATTGAAATTTTCCGTCAGAAATTTCTAAAGCATTTCTAAAAGTGACTTTTTTAATGTTTTTTTTTCTTCTTTATCTATATTGTTTTCGAGGCAGTTTTTGAATAGTTAGGCAGTGAATATATATTTACTGTTGCATTTAACCTTTCATGTCTTTCAAATTTTTTCTTTGTAATTTACAATGTTTTTAATAGCTTTGCTTTTTTAAGCTATGTTTGCCCATTTACCTTGAAAGTCTTGCTGTAGAAGTTTTGACGCTGTTATTAATTTCATTTTCTAAATATAAAATGTATAACCCATTTACTTGTAAATGAGGAAGAGATTTTTTCTTAATAAGTATTTAAAGAAGGATAATGGAAGGCTTTTTGTTATTACAGATCAAGAGCTAGGGTAAAGTGCCACATTTGTACATTACTTTTTAAACTCATGAGCGTAATAATTATTACGATACTTCTTTCTATGAAATGTTTGTTGAGTTATTCAAGTCATTTTGATTTGCATTTAGTTATCATTGAAAGCACAAACTGAAAATATTTTTTTGAAATATTGTCTGTTTATATTATTGAGGTGACAGTACTGATATAGATTCTTGAGGAAAGAAAGTCAAACATTTTATGATAAAATGAGATGTTTTCCTTAACACAACTGGAAGTAAAATTACTGGCCAAAAAGAACTAAGCATTTCTGATGCGAAGTGACAGTGGGTTTTAATAGATAGTTACTGATGTGAATGTGCTTGTTTGCTCCCAGCTTGGCCTGCTGTTCTTTGTCAAAGAAAAGTCTGTATCAATGAGGGGAGCTGTCAGGCTGTGAAGGTTAGTATGAACTTTCTTGCACTCTCGTAATAATCTCGTAAAGATAAATTTTCTATATAAATATGAATTTTTAGGCCTACCTTATGATGTTTTTGCAAAAGATGCATTATAACACATGAGGTAGAAATACTAAGAAAAAAAATTGTGCCACTGTTGTTTATTTTGCCTGGAACATTTTAAAACACTCATTGTTATTATAATATACAGTTGAATCAGGATAAAGTCAACATCTCTGGACCAAAAAAAAAATGTTGACCTTAAGCGAGGTTGACTTGATCCATTTTCAGTGAGAGTAAAATAATGTGAAATGAGGATCTGTAGTTTGTTTTATTCAACTTCTTAATAAATTTCTGTATTTATGCTCACAGCATTGGCATGTTCTCATAAAAATCTGACACCCTACCCACACAATTCTGGATAGAAAAAGTTAAGGCCTCCTATAGTTTGTAAGAAGATAACAAAATTTTGGAGCAGAATGAGCAGACAGATGGTTCCCATCATTATTTTTCTTTGACTAGATGTGCATCAATCCTGCCCTGGCCATCCACTCTGGAGACACACCACCACCCCTCTACATCTGCAGTGACTGTGTCCAGGCTCTGAGGAAAGAGCATGGCGACTACATGGTTGATCTAGTCATGCCTATGTCTCATGTCTCCTCAGTCTGTGAAAACAAGGTAGAGAACTTGGCTTTAGTAGAAAATAGGAAAGGAATCGATTTCTTAAATTTTTTTCCCTGTATCTTGCTTTCATGAATTTCTGAACAAGTTTGAAATATTGTTCAATAGATTTAGTCTCACACCTAAAGCAAATGATTTATGGCTTAACTGTAGTATTTGATTTTTGAATAGTAGAAAAATGTTTTGACTATTTTTTTTGACAAGCGCAAACCTTTTTTTTTTAGTTTGCTTCCTCAGATGTTAACAACCAGGCAATTGGCAATTGCCTTTAGCTTTGAATTAATATCCTAGTATTTAAAAAACTTTTCAACAGAATTGCAAGTCACCTCAAAATATAGCAGTGAGCACGTGCTTCTCGATTGAGTGTGCCAGTTACAACAACAACAGACCCATTCGTTATTGTGAAGTATGCAATGAGCGTCGTCATGGTAACTCCGGTTCTCCTGATCATATCTACCACACTAGTATCACCGACATCTGGTCCTGCACTCCTGAGGTGCAACGCTACCTTATGGATGCCATTGTAAGGTAATTTACAAATGCAAACTCTTTTTAGTATGATATTGTAAGCAGGCTTTAAATATTATATTTCTTTGTTGATTAACACACAAAAAAGTTGTCAGCATTGTTTTCTTCTAAAGTGTTTGGTTTTGGTGAATTAAAAAAAATTTATACATATTGAAACTTTTAGAATGTTGCAAGTTTGTACAGAAATGCCCCATACACGAATAAAATTCATTTACAGTGCTTGAGGTAGGGATGCTGACATATACATGTTTCAAAATAGATAAATTTTTAAAACAATTTTAGCTGTGTTTTTTGTGTATGTTTCTCATGGTTTAACTTCTTTCAAATTTTGTTTCAACGCTGTTTTATGTCATGAAAGCTTCAGTTTATCATGAGCTTCATGTTTATTTACTAGTCTTTTGAAAGAGGCGTCTCCTATTGGCACAAAGCGCATGGTAGAGATGGGCGAAGACCTTAGGCGTGTGAACGACGATGAAGAAGGCTTTGACATGGAGGACAGTGGTGGGGAGAGACGCCTGCTAAGTCGTTATGGCATCTGGTTACTTGTGGAACTCTGCAAGCCAGCAGAAGATATTCCCATTGTAAGATATTATAGAAAGAGTACCTTTTGTTTTGTTCAGACTAATACTGTTCAATATGTTTACTAGAACTTATCAATGTCAAGTGTTTTTTGTATGACTTATACAAATATTTGAAACTTTACCTAGAATGCTGCAAGTTGTAGAAAAATGCCTCTTGCGAGAATGAAATTCATGTACAGTGCTTCAGGTAGGAATGCTGGCATAATTATACGTTTCAAAATAGATGAAATTCATTACAGTTTTAGCTGTGGTTTTTTTTTTTTGTATATTTCTTATGAGATTTCTGTTGGAAACATGAAAATTTGTCAATCTATTATTTGTTGTTTCAGCAACAGATAGTTTGGAAACCTATGTCCCTAGTTTGAAGATTTAAAGACTTTAAATTGTTTTAAAATTGATTTCTTTTGTGTTTTCCTGTCATCCTTACAGGAGGTGTTAGGTCGTCTCTTGGGGATGCTTTTCCAATGGTTTGATGCAACAGCCTACTTACCAGATGGTAACAGCTTACAGATTTAAAGCTGCTATTTGAATCTAGTTGAATTCTTTATTCTGTTTGATGTGCGCTGCATGTTCATTTTTTTTTTTTCAGAAAGTCAACCTCTTATATGTTAATACTTCACAAACTGTTATTGATTTTTGTTGTTTTTGAACCACTCATTTGCTACAAATAATTCATTTCCTTATGTATTGTAAAAATATTTAAAAGCATATCTATGTTGACGAAATAGATACCAATATATTCTTCAGACTTCATAATTTTTAAAAGTTTCTGTGGTTTTTTTTTACAGACAATATTGGAAATGACCTAGAAAGATTGAAACCAGAGGTAGGCATTCTCGCCATATTTAGGTAAAAAAAACAACTCATTACATCTAATTGTGTGAGAAAATTGATGGATTTTATCTTGTTTTGTTAAAGAAGTTATCAAAATACACTCTTTGAAAGTTTGTTAGCTCAAAAAGTATTACTGTTTTATTAGGAATCTCTATTTTATTTATCATTGGTTTCAAATGACTGAAACTCAATATATTAAACTGTTTTGTCATTGTATCCACTATGTATGTAATGGGATAAATTTATTCTGAGTTATCAATATGATTTTACATTCCTTTTTTCAATCCAGTATGTTTACAGTTGGTTACAAGAAGTGATGGCTACTCATTTTGAGGTTATTGTGTCTTGCCTGCTCCCTCACCCGGTAGAGTACTCCAGAGTCGGTGGCTTTTGGTAAGTACTTTTTACTTAAGAATTTTACTCAGTGTTATTTGACATCACACTCATATCTGTGACCATATTTTTTGAGAATTAATAATAAGATAATTATGCCCAAAAATCCAGATGTGCTTTCACTATGGTTTACATTAAATTTAACTGAGTATGTTTTATTGTGCTCAAATTTTCCAATTTCATTTGTTGGATAAATTCAGTAAAAGATATAGGAAGCGTACCGTTGTGATTAATGAAAAAACACCTTCCCCTCCCCAAAGACAACAAGTGTTTATTTTCTGGTCTAGATAGCATCATCTTCAATTTTTTTACTGATATAGCAAGGAGACATTTTAAAATATTTTTAGGTTCTTTTCCATTTTGGCTCACATTTCTGTTAAAATTTCCTGAATAAAATGATGCTCTGCTTTATTAGGAGTTTCAACTCTTTCTTTATAACTACAAATATTTTTTTTGTTAAAATTTTCCTCAGGGACACCCTTTGCACTCGCACAACGCAGATAAAAGAAGGACTGAATTGCTTTTTCTGCCTTGTTCCATACAATATTATCACTTTTGAGGTTAGTGATTATCTATGCTTTTGCATTGATATGTAATGTAAAAACTTTTAAGCTTCTTTGTCATAACCAAACAGACTATGATTAATATTGATTGCTCTGAATCTTCATGTATGTTATAATTTTTTAAAAATTTGTTCTAAACATTGTGATAAAAATGTCAAATATGCAACTATCTTCTTTCTGCTGTTTTGAAATTCTGCAAAACAGACCTATTAAACTAACACAGTGCTTCATAAAAAATGATTTTTCTAAAAAATTAAATAATCTCTCCTTTGTAAAATCTTTTCAGATATGGGATTATGTGATGCCTTATTGGCTAGAAGCTATTCGTACTGAGGTACCTGAAGATGAGTTACATGAACTCAAAGTTCTGTTGAGGTAAACTGTAAAAAAGTATACTTGGCCCATGCATAACACATCAAAGAGAAATTTTTATTTTATATTGATAGAAACAGTTTTGAGCTTAAATGTTATTGATTAAAGATAAAATCAACAAAAAACAAGCTATTAAATCTTTGACCCGAGACTCTACAGGTATGTGAAGAATCTGTACTACATGTAAAGATATAGTTGAAAACTGTACAGCCCCATTCAGAGCTAGGAAGAATCAAGTGCATTTTGATCCCCTTAGTTAACTGTTATTTGATCATTGAAAATTTAATATTGAACAGACTATAAAACCGAAACTACGGATTGAATTCTTTAAGTTCCTTTTTTGTTTATGATATCTAGTTTCTGAAGTAAAGTTATTCTCTTTAAGATAGGTTTTCTCTCGCAAGGTCATAGATATTTAATTTATTCTGTGCTTGAATGAGCTATAGAGAAGATAATCTTGTACTTAGTATAGTATACATTTTTTAAGGTGTTAAAGGTTTCCTAGCTGGCAGAAAATGTTTCAAAACTGGATTTTGCTCTGCTCAGTTTGTTGAGGATGGAGTAAAAG
The DNA here is from genome assembly GCA_019649035.1 of Elysia marginata. NCBI lineage: Eukaryota > Metazoa > Mollusca > Gastropoda > Plakobranchidae > Elysia > Elysia marginata. The sequence continues at coordinate 78,318 of BMAT01005067.1, forward strand.
GCTTCTGGGCTTAACATAGGATAATTGAACTTTTTTCCTTTTACCTCAAGTCAAAATCAAGTAATAAATTTTTGCTATTCTATCTACCTTTCACAGCAAAGCATTTGACATTGACATGTGCCCTCTTCCCTTTAACCTGCCCAAGATGTACAACTTTGTCAGTGACCGCTTTGATGATGTGAGTGCTTCTGTCATGGAACAAGCTCTTCAATGGCTTCAGGTAAGTTTTATAGGGCCATAGCATCAAAGTTTATTTGATGATAATGAGAGAAAATTTTGGTTTGCTTCGCAACAGCATTCAGTTTAGAATGTCTTAATATTTCATTTGAAATCTGTATTTGGGAATAAAAAGTTCATTAGATTTTAGAGCTAAAGGTTGATAAAGTTAAAATTAAATTCATCTGGAATCCTTTTTATCCTTTGAAATAAAATATATGAGATTTTACATCCTTAGAATTTAGTAGCTTTTAGTTAATTCCTGTAGAATATCATTGTTCTTTACAAAGCTGCTATAAGTTTGTGCATTCCCAATAACTGAATATCTCAAATTCGTCTAGATAAGGTATAGCCAGGCACCTGTGAAGTTAACAATTTACAAGTGTTCTTATCTTTTTGATCCGCAGATCCTAGGCAGCCTAGACATAGTGATACCCATCCATCAAATCCTGAACATGTTCAAATGTGGAGTTGACAAGATTGGATCAGATGTAGCAGAAGCATCAGCAGCCGCTGCGGCAGCAGAAGGAGCCACAGGAGCATCACCGGGATGCAACACATCAACAGGGAGCCCCTCAATGAGAGTCAGCCATGATGGGGAAGAATTCGGAGAGCACGTGGCAGCTGATGGAGGAGGCAACAACAGCGTGTTTAGCCATTCACATGAAATCGGGGCTCGTCATGCCGTTCTGACTCCTGGCTCACCTCTCAGGGAACATGCGGCCCCGCTTAGTCCTGAGCGGTTCCCCAACTTACCCGACCTGTTTGAATTTTTTGAGAAGGAATCAGAGCTGATATTACCTTGCTTCATAATGATGCTGGACCTGTGTCTAAAGCAGGTTTGTATTGGCTCAGTACCTTTCATTAAAAAATCTACTAAGAATATTTTGTATCTTATTTAGACTTTCTAAGTGGGTTGATAAGTTTTACACATGCAATCAGTACTAGACAATGGCCAAAGTGTCTCTAAATAACCTTGCTTTGTATGCATTATTCTAGTGTCTAATTACTAACAGGTGATATATTTGTCTTCTGTGTTCCCATTAAAGATTTGAAATAAATTTTTTTTTTTGCTTCATTTTTCTGGAAAAAGAGAAAAGGGAATGAACTGAAATCGAGAACGACATACATTTTAGAGTGGTGTCATTTAAATTAGTACTTTTATCATTCTAAAAGCGATTATGTCATACAAATTAGTGCTTTGGCAAAAGATAAAAAATGTATTGTTAACCCTTTACACCATACATGTGCTATAATTTCAGCTCCCCTCCTCCCTCAGCAAGTTTTATCTGTCAATTGTAATTGAATTGAAATCAGACAGCAGGAATTACTTGTGTTGCAATCATTTTTTTCTGTCTTGTAATGTTTGTGTTCATTACTGGATTTTCTATTTGCTAAAAAGAAATAAAAAGTTTAAAAAATTGCAAAATGCCACAGGACAAATGATAGTGTCTGACTTTCATATCAGATGAGGAGAACAGCTGCTGAAGCTGCAATGTCTGAAAACTTAGCTTGTGAAATGCAGTAGACAGGCTTGACAAAAAGAAAATAATAACTGTTATCAATGATTTCATAAACTGACTCGAAATATATTAGAACAGTCAAAAAGCCCCATTGAAAGTAACTCTCTGCCACAGATAAATCTAAAAAAGTTAACGTATTTATTAAAAAGAATACTGGAATCCTATTTTCAACACTTATTTTCTCAAAGTTTTATTTGCTCGATTCTTATCTAAAACTTAACACAGTTGATCTAATTTTTTAGCAACATTACATTTTTTAGATTTACAGAGAGACCAAACTTGTTGAGCATGTTTTATTCTATGACTTGGTAAATTGTCTCTCTGGCAAACCATTCAACATCCCAAGTTTGACTTGTCTTGTCTATTCATGGTCATGAAAGTACATTTTTGTTTTGTTTTTTAACTTTCTGAAATGATATGCAACAGTCTTTCCCCTTACCAATAGAATCAGCTTGGTCAAACTTTAAAAAAATATGTTCCGTCTATTAGATGAATCTTCAGGAATCCCCACAACATTTGGGCATCTATAATGAAATGAGCCGTGAGGTGATGTCCCTCCTGTCAGGCATGCTCCGCAAACCCTGGGATGGCAAGCACACCTGTATTACCGACACGTTGCGAGTAAACTGTGTACATTGCCAGAATGTTGCACTTTGGCATCAGCTGGCCTCCCAGCTGATGGAGCATGTTTGCCCTCGAGATCCACTGAAGATTCCCCACAAAGATCTTCCCAAGGTATAATTAGGGAAATTAAACTTCACACCATGGAGATAATGAAACAAACCCTTGTAAAATCTGCTTCAGCTTGTGATTTTTTTTTATTGCTAACACTTTTCTCCCTGCACATGGCCATATGTATTTCTTGCTGGGAATGGGGTATCCCCATGGAAGTATTAAGGTTCTGATATTATTTTTTTTTGTCTAAATTTTGATTCTATACTAAATTTTAAATGACTTCTCTCGCTAAAATAAAGGCTGTCACACTTAGAAGCAACTGAAACATTTCTCCATCGATTTAACAGCAAATATGAACCACTCTGAAGAAGTTATTCACAGCTTCTGGCGTTCTCAAGAAACTTTTAATGGATATTGACAGTGATGAAGAACCCAGAGAGATCAGTTCTGATGGAAGCAAGAAATCTGAACTATTAAATATTGAGGTTGTAAATCCTTCTGCAGTTGATGATGAGAACCTAGGTTTAGTTGCTCCTGCCATAAGCTTTGACCTGCAGATCTAGATCTTGAGCTTTACCTGGGGGAATCACTCAGACAGTAGGCCCTACTTACTTCAGAAGAAATGTGTAAAGGGTAGCTCAAATAATATTCAAATTGGAATATTTGTGCTTTTTGTTATATCTGTTCAAAACTAACAATAATTGTTTTTTCGTCCTTCCCTTCATTTAAATCTTAAAATAATGATGTCTTTACCAAGACCATAATTCTCTTTAGGGCATGAGCTGCTTAATACAGGCAAAAAATCCAAAATATTCATATATGTTGAAAATGATCTATTTACATTTCCTAACTACCCAAGAATAAAAAACTATAATCAAGAAAAATTGTAAAAGCTGTAAGTTCATCTTTTTACATTGTTTTTTTGCAACCCATCCATCACTATGAGCTTTAGAACCTGTTATCTTTGTCAGCCATTTTCCCGAAATACAAAATCCCTAAAACTTTTTTGTTTTTCATCCAATCGGTCTGAATATTTCACTCAGCCTAGAAAATAATAATACACAAAGATTTTCTCATAACTTGTATCATTTCTTTTTATCTTATTTTTATCATAAGTGGTGAATTCCTTATGAAATCAAACAATTTTCATTTTACTAAACTTCATCTCAGTACTGTGAGAAGATAAATTTGTGAATCAACAAATCCTTTTGCACCAATGTTTCTAGTACATGTGAGATACTGCATACCAAATTTCAGGCTAATTGATAGGAAAACAAAAACATTTTAGCAAAAAATCTTTGTGTATGAAAAAATCTAAGATGGTGGCTATAAATTAGACATTTTGTTATACCAAATTTTTCATCGAAATGAATAGTCCAGTAAAGGCAAAAACACACAAACAAATTTTTAATTTTAATAGTCACACTATTTGATGGCACATGCCTTTAAGAGAAAGATTTTGCACCCACTGTGATTTTATTTTTGACCTGTATTTATGGTTGAATAAAGAAAGACCAAAATGTTGTATAGTTAACAATCAACAAAACAAGTTATCTGGTAAAAATACTCTAGATCTGCTAAAAGTAGTCGTCCTGACTTACATTGAATTTATTTGTAAACCTTCTTGAAAAAATCCTAATGACTATTCTTAGCTTTTGTGTTCTTTGTTTTAACTTTTATGGAAGGTGGACGATCAATACAACAAACCCCAGTCTCAGCAGCAACCCCCTATAGCAGAGGCATCCAGTGAGTGTTTCAAAATACTTTACTCAGTAGACCACTCTTTACTCTAAACCTGCAAGAATAATAACTGCTTTATTGGCAGGAAAAGGAAAACATGTCATTTGGTTTCTGCCTATTTATATTTAGTCATTTTGATAAGTCCTTGTTTTTTTTGTTCTCTCTTAAAAAAAAACAACTTTTTCCAGTCTTATTTCAAATTCTTTCTTAATTTCAAGTCATGCATTATTTTTTAAGTATATGCATTAACTAAGCATCAGTCATTCCATATTTATTGTTTGTTATTGTGTTTTTCAGATGAGGGCACATTTGACTGTGATGATGACGAGAAGGAGGAACCAACATTTGAAGTATCAACTATGCCTATGTATCTTCAGCTATATGATGCACTTTTGGAGGTTCGTCATCAGAGTTTTCATGCTTGGTGCTGGCACAATGATAAAGGAAAAGACTGTAGATAGTTTAATTTTATAACGTTAATCAGTGTATACATTTCCTCATAAGTTTTACTCATTTGAAAAACCCAAGTCAATGAACTTGCAATTTGCATATTACCATGTGAACTCAGAGGGAGCGTATGCTTTGTCACTTTTTTGAAGATATAAGATATTAGATAAAATAGAGCTTTCCTTGGAGCTTAACAAATTGGAAAGTGACAGGTTTTTTTCATCTTTTCCAGTTTTTTGTGAGGCAAATAAGAAAACCTTCATGCATACACCTTTTCAGTTAGCTTAAAAGTGCTAGGTTGGATAAACTATTTTGGAGTTCAAAACTGTGTTTAAAATTGTTTCTCTCAGAGCTTGGTCAAAGAGTCTGATGTTGACGCGCTGTATGCCATCCTGTCATCTCTGCGGTACTTAATCTTACATGGAGAATGCCTCAACTACACCATTAACCAGTACACGGAATTCATTACCCACTCATTTGGCAAAAGGTTTATCCCAACGTGAGTTGAAAACACTTAAAACTTAATCAAGAAAATTGATTGAGTGAAGTTGAAAACTGAGGGTATAAATTTTTTGAGACTTTTTCTTCTTCATTAAATTATGAACAGAATTCAACCGCCAATTCAAAAGTGCTTAGTTTGCAAAATTTATGAAAACTTAATGACACAGTTCTCTTAAATCAAAATTGAATTTTTGTCTCCAGACTGTGGAAATTACTTCAGTGTGAACACTCTCAGCTGGCCACCCTGTGTATCCCCCTACTGCTACACTGTATTACTCTACCCATGGGCTCACGCATTCTGTGGTTTCTGGTTGAGAGGGATTTCGGCCACGATGACTGGCGGGCCCGCTTTGCTGCAGGTACAAACTTCATCTCTCCAATTTCATATTTTCTTTATTTAAATAAGCAAAACATCATGTTTGATTTCCCACTTTTTAACCTCTAACAGTTATCATGAACAATATTTAAGTAAGAAGCAAGTCTGCCTTCTGCACACTCTCGTTTTGTTATTTAACCTCTAACAGTTATCATG
>BMAT01005067.1:87594-107207 GCA_019649035.1 Elysia marginata
ACATATAGCCAGTAACATAACAGCATAGCATTCCTACTCACCAAGGATTCAGGGGGAAGTGGGGGTCCATTGGCCTGTCATGATGCAACATTTTTTCTCTTCACAAAAAATAGATCTGCAAGCCAAGGTGATGAGTCATTGTTCCATGTGTCTAGACCAATCATATCACTTGAAAATTCATGTCAATCTATAGTTCAAGAGCGTGAGAGGATATGTGTACTTGTGATCAGCCTTATCTTACTGAACTGATAGTGCACAGCTGTCTGTCACTTCCCTTTAAACTCAGCGTACCAATCGCTCGGGAAAACTGCAAAAAAGTCTGGTCACAACTTCGATGACAATCATGAACTGGCAATTCTCACTAACTTCTTGCTGGTAAAAAGAAGGGAAAGTTCATTGACATTAAGAAACAAATTTTCATGTAAGGCACAATTCTGGCAAGAATTTCGAAGACTCCAAACAATTCATGTCAGTAAATACCCTTTGCGAAGAAACCTGTCTTAAACGTCTTTTAAATTTGGACCTTTTGTCACTGCAGGGGTGTGTTATTCGGTGGTGAACACTGTAATAATATATCTATTTTCATTACTAATTTATGTTGAAAAAAAAAACATACAATCCACTGGGTTTTTTTTCCTTTGCTACATATTAATGAAAAAATTAATGCAGTAAGTGACATCTTGAGTAATAATCCAGGATAAACCTTGGTTTTCTTTTATTTTAATTGATGTCTTGTCCCCGTTTCTTTTACTAAAAGTAACTCTGGCTCACAATGAGCAACAGCAGTGCTGTAAGTAGCTATAAGCCTGCACTTTGCTAACTCACATATTCCTTTCAAACCAGGTGTGCTTCATTCACTCTCTTCATTTATTCTTAGTTTTTGTTTTATTAATGCTACCATTTTAGTTCTTTTGTTTTCTTCTTTTTCAACGTTTAGTTCTGTACATTATTGATTTTTTTGCCTCAGTTTAAAAATGACGTGCTGGAAGATTTGATTTTTTGAAATATTATGTCTGTATTTGCATATTTGTATCTTATACAGTGAATATTTTCTCTTGAAACTATAATCATTTCTCTTTTAAAGTTTTTGTTTTGTAATAATGTTTACCAGAATATATTGTTTGTGAAGTGACCTAAAAAAATCTTAATCTTTCACCAAAAGTAGTTGAGATTTTCTATTTCAGTCAAATTATCACTTAGCGTGTAATATCACAAGCTTTATTGGCATGTAAATAGCTAATTTTATATTAATCCTATCACATCTTTAGATTTTGATACACGGCAGAAAACAGAGAGGTCTTTGAAAACGCATAAAACCATCCAGTAGTCTTTTTGCACATACGTGTAAATTGTATCAAAAAGTTCTAATCAGTTTTTAAGTTGGGGATAACTGAATGCAAAAAAAAATTAGCTTGTTTTCTTTGGGCAGTCAGCAATACAGAAATCTTCTGCATACATTTGAAAATTATTTTCCCTATTTCTTGTTTGGTTTTAAATGTCAAAATTGTGATCTATCAAGAATGTTATAAGATATACACATGATGCAGACTAAAAGTACATGTCAATAGAAAAATGGAAGTTTTTGAATAATCAAACCATTTTTGTAGTAATCAATAAAGCTGGAATTTTAATTCACTTTTCCTTAGTCTTAAATTTTTCTTTTAGTAGCTGTTTACCTTAAATAAACAGACGGTTGCGTCGTCATTGAAATAGAATGTAATCAGAATTCACCAAACACTCCTGGCAAAAACTGTATTCTTATATATTTTCTTTCTGGGACTTCTTAATTCCCGTTTTTGTATTGGAAGTTTATAGCATGTGTCTTGTTGCCTCTATGTTGAATCTACATACTCTTATATACTGTTTTGTTCTAAATATCTATATCACTCTACAAAAAAGTAAAATCATTAGTCACCTAATGGCACCAAAAGTTTTTTTAAAGTGCTATATATAAATGTTAGAAAGACAGAAGGTATGGTACCGGTAGGTTTTAAAAAAAATAATTTTAATTTCTCTTTTGAGTAGAAATACAGGTGAAAGGAAAAATTAAGACCCAGAAATTCAATATTCGGCAAACAGTTTCTAAGAACAAGTTTGTATTAAAAATAAATAGAGAATAAAACAAAGCTGAAGACATTTTCAACAAAGAAACAAAATCCTAAATAGTAGAAATAGATCATTGAGGGCGAAATTTGAAACTTTTGAAAGATTGCAGGCCTATATGTTGGACTCCTTTCACTGAATGTGAAATATAGGCAATTTAGAGTAAGAGAATCAGAAGTACACAGATCTTTAAAAGATCTTAATAGATTGGCAATGTGGAAAGGGCAACGTTTGAAGAAAAATATAAAGTGTGCATTTATGATTGCCATTATTGTAGCTTTGAGAAAATTTGTACCATGTAAATTTGACAACCATGAGCAGTTTAGAGTATATATGATACCCATTTTTACGAATCAAAGAATTATGTTACATGTGTTTTATTTTCTCATTGAAATTGTTTTATGTATGTATTATTATTTAACCTTTTTTTTAACAAAACTGTGGTCTTTATTAGGAAGAGTTCCAAATTTCAACAGTTTACTTTTATTACTTTTCATGCTGTGCCCTTCTGTTAATTACAAAGAAATAGAGGGATTTATGGAGAAAGCAACAACTGTTCAAGAATCATTTTGACAAGTTTTGGCGCTGGTTTTTGAAGCATAACACTAACTGAAACGTTTTGCTTAAAGAAATGATAGAAATGAGCAGGCTGACTTAACAAGAGCCATCTTGAATCAAATTTGGACAGTTTTGTTGATGCTATTAACTTAGTGGTAAAAAGTTGTTTTATCAAGGTTTATTAAAAAAAAATCTCTTAAAAGAATCAAGATGCCTCTTTTTTCCAAAGATGTAGCGGCATTCCCATTTCTCTTTGCAGCAACTGTTCCCAGACATAAACAGAAATAACCTGGACTAAAACCTTCTTCCTTGCTTATTTACTTCATTTACTCTCTCTCCCTTTTCTCCCTCTCTCCATTTTTTCTCCCTCGCTCACTCTCATACAACTATCTCTGTTCTTCCCCCCCCCCCCTTTCCAATCTCTCTCTCTCAGTCCGGTTTTCTATCTTTTAGTAGTTTTTGTGTACATCTGTAATCAGCTAGACGTAACTGTTGTGCTATTTAAATTTATCATTTTCACAAATAAAACTTGTCTATGCTTTTAACATTTTCAAACAAATTATTAATTTTTGCTTTTCTTTCTTGCCTTTGTAAAACTCTTAGCCTATATGGTTGTTATCTTTGTGTATCAGGCCAAACAATGGCACTCCAGACCCCATTAAAGTAATTATTTGACAAACTTTAAATTATTTGGCTCTCCTGTGTCTTTTTCCTGAATGGTCAATAAGTTAACCCAGCAAGAAAACTTTTCCTGACCTAATTGTCATCCTTTTTTTATGCAAACACATCTGTAGATGTCTTTACAATTTTACGAAATTTGCAATATACTCAGGGATGGTACATAAAAGGTATGCCTATTCGATGTGATTTTTGTAAAAGTGAGACCATATATTTGCCATTTATTTAATCTCATTACCTTCTTCCTCAACATCTTAATTGCAGATGAGACTCCGTCTTCCTCTACTGTTGACAAGCATTCAAAGACATTTATGTATAGGCTATTAGTTTGTAAGGATTAAAACTTGATGGTTTTGCCGTTTTTTTTCCAATTTATTCTTTCTGGAGACGTTTGACATTGACCTCATCTCAACAGCAAAATCTTTTCCTTTAATACTTTTCCACACAATGCCCTCTATGATGGTTCTTGTTCCCAGATCCTTTCCTGAACCTGCTAAAAAATAATTGTGTGTTTTTTGCAAACATTCTAACACACTTTGAGTGTTGATGTGTGGAATATGTCAATTTTCTGTTCTGTTTGCGTCACTTTGACATAAATGAATTCCTATAAGATTAAAGGAAACCAAAGTTTTGTGTTTGCATACAAATTTTCTTTGTCGTTCATTTGTTACCCTTTGCCTGTGGCAAGGTTTTACAGTCACCATGCCACACTTTGATTGGATTAGAAACATTTCTTGTACCTCCTTTTTCCAAATTAACATTTTTTAACAAAGTTGTACTTTATCGATTTGAATTCACCTAATCTTTGCTTTAAAACTATGGTTTTCTTGGTTTTGAATTCTTCATTCCCTCACTCTTTTAACATTTTTTTTTACCTCTAAATTTTTGTAATGGACTGCATTGCCGGTTTACCCCATGTAGGTGACAGGAAGGCTATGAAGGACTGTGCACAGATATGGTTACATAGAACTTTTTGAAAACATGACTTAGTGTTGTCTCTTCCATAGTTCTTCACAGAACCCGAAAAAAAAACCCATAAACAATTAGTCTGAGAATGCCTCTTAGTACTTGTAACCGATGTCAAGAGCTACTGTTCTTCAAATCTTTGTATGTTTTGAAATCTGACCAGCTTTGAAAAAGATATATAATTGGTATAAGGACCTATTTAGCCAAACATTTTCAGGATAAAACAGCCATTACTGAAATAGGCAAAATTTTACATTTTTCAAATAGCTCTAAGTATTTTTCTCTTCTTATTTTTATTGTCACATTCCTCATTCTTTTACTGTCGCCTACCTTTTTATTCATCCTATTAGTCATTTTATTCTTTGTTTCTCCTTTTGTCCAATACGTTTTGTTGTATTTTAAAGACATTAAAATGACAATTTGTGTTAAATGCTTCCATGTATTAGCACTTATTGTTCATTGTTGTAAGCTTTTAAGGTAAAAAATAAAAAAAAACAACCAATCTTTCTGAAATGTATGGTATCCTCCAAATTGTGATCAACACATTCACTGGAAGCAAATTTTGCTCAGATTTCAGGCTCAGAATTGACTAGCACTAGCAGTGAACTTTTTAAGCAATTAGCGACTAGCAGTGAACTTTTTAAGCAATAAGCGTTTGCTATATTGCCTGGTCAATATCCCTTAAAGCTTTAAATGTCCACAGAGTTCTCAAGCTTTGGAAGCTTGAAAGTTTACACAATTTTGAACAGAATAAGCCATGGATGAGATTCTCAGTAGTTTACTGTTTAAAACCTGTTAATATCTATTACTGAAGTTTTCCACCATTCAACTACAAAGATGTTGATGGTATAAACATTCAAACAGGTTTATATTTTGTGTATCCATTTGGTGTATTTACCTTTTTGTCATATTTGTTTCACAATTTGTTGCATATGCCAGCAAGACATTTTTAAGGCGATAGATAGGAAGACTGATATAGTCTGGGAAATTTTTGTATCACTGTCAAGTTCCTGCCTCATCGTAGGTTTTCTCTACAACAAGGCCTAATCTAGAACGATGTATTTGTCATTCCTTTTGCAGAAGAAAAATAAGTAAAACCTTAATTTCTGGGTATCTTTACCTGTGCTTTACATTGCTGCTGCTGATTTACTTGGACACAAATGAATTTTTAATATGAAACAGCATAATAAGAGTTGAACAAGAGTGTTAAAGCCTTCTCATTCGCCTTGTCCTAATATTTTTTAGCCAAGGCTAATGATCTTGTCTTCATCATCATCATTTTAAGCTTAATGATATATATTCTTTCTATTGACCTCTATCAATGTTCATTGTATAAAGCTTCTCACACTACTGTTGTGAAACACATGTTTGTATTATTTTCTTGTTCTTTAGGTTAACTGTCTCCCTTTTTTAAAAAACCAATAAGGAGAATTTTTTCTTCCTATCTTTGCATCTATTCCTTTACACCAATATTGTTGTTTTACTTTTGTTCCAGTTGTATTGCATCCTGCAGTGTTAATTAAACAAAAATATTTTACTTGTTTGCCGTGCTTTAAAATATTTTTTTTCTTTCTGAGATAAAACATAGGGTTCTGAAGCAATTTTAAATCAACTTGCTTGTCAATTACCTGCAAATCTAAATTTACTTCTACTCTGAGCTTTAATGTCTTTAAAGTTGACTGAGTGGTATATTTATCTATTTAAACAACAGTATTCATTCAAAAGTTTGTCCTCTAGCTAAATGTGTTTGTAAGGATTCTAATTTGCGGGACATTGCAAGTATTTGGAGCTTTAAATAGCATTGCAATTGCATTGACGTTTATACACAAAAACTCTAATCTCTTTTTCTACACAGTTAATTTTGAAGATCAAATGTTAATTTACTTCATCACCTCACATCTCTCTCTATCTTTCCCATCTTCCTGTTTCCGTACTATTTGACCCTCAGTGGACAAGGAGAAACCATGTGTACGACAGTGGTCTGCCCCGCAGTTCAATCTACCAAAACGCATGCCATCTAAGCTGAATCTGGGCAGTGGTGGCGCATCCAATTTTCCAGGTATGTAAAATCAAATGTTGACATGTCAGGGCTCTTATAGCTGTTGATGTAGATTGATGTTAACAGGACCACCCCTTGCTGATATAGTTCAATTTCTTACCTAAGCACCAATGAATTTCATTGATCGCTGAATCTTGTACCTAGATTTTATTTTGTAAATTAGTATTACATTCCTTTATTCCTTATGTTAGTCACAATAACACATTTCACTTCTTTAAAATAACCAATGTGCTTCTTTTTACTGAACTGTATTCTAGAGACGGTTGTAATTCTTAGAATGTGAGAACAAGAAAAATATACTGTGTTTCCGTCTGTTTCTACTAATTTTGGTCGTTTTATATACTATAGAAAAACTTATGGAACAACCAGCTTTACTTGAAATATGTAAATATAATAATTTTTACAGTTTCACGTTTTCTTTTCGCCAGTCACAAATTAATGACTATTTTGGTCAAGTCTGAAAACCAAACTATTTTAGATTAGATTTTTACCCAATATTGTGACATGCATACTCTTGTCCTTTGTCAAGGTTTGAAACGTTTTGTCTGATGTCGAAATGTTTGCTACATTCTCCCACTATGTGCAGGTGGACAACTGAGAGAATTCACCGATGAGGAAAGCAATTTTGCAGCTTTGTTACAGCGGGCTGTAGATCTGGAGGGTCTTGATCGAGACACAGTTTACCAGCTGGTTTCTCTCCTGATGATGGTACGGAAATATAAAAAAGATTAAAACTTTTTAAAACAATATCCTACAATTTTTTAGAAATAAAAGCGGAATTTTCAACAGCAAAGTGAGTAGAAATAGTGGTAAAAACTTTAGTTTGTCTCAAATGTTTCATGGATAGAGTATGGTAGAATTAAACCCATGAGTTTTTTTTTTGTGCTTATTGTATATTCTCACAATTAAGTCAGTTTATCAAAAGTTTCTTTATCTTTATTTAAGGCTGACTGTCAAACTTTATGCCTATAATTGATTATCTTTTTCCTCTTTGCCTACCTAGATATTTAGCACTCTGAGCCCTTCTTTCTTTCTGCCTTACTAAAAATACCTCTCTTCTCTTGGGTCTGTCCTCTTTCTTTATTACATCCAACCCTTATCACTGATTTATATCTGATTTAAATCTTACAGTGTTCAAGAACTTTGATCTATTTCTCACTCTCTATATGCATCACTGTGCTAGAGACTTGTAATACACTGAAATATTTTTGCACTGAAATACATGTTTTTTGTTGTGGTTTTTTTTAAATCTCAGTTCATGGTTCAGCTTCCTGATAAAGAAGAGAGTGACACCAAATCAGACCTTAAGTCACAAAATATTGTTTTGAGACACCTGAATGTTCTACTGGGCTACAACCAAACCGAGAAATCCTTCAGTGTTCCACCTTACAAACTACGGTCAGCATTTTGAGCATTTCTATGTGAATTTCATAAAATCTTACAGAAGTTTCCAAATATTGTTTACACTAAATATCATATTTTACTGTTGATGAAAACCTAAACTGCAGAGTGCAAAAACCCAGGTTATAGATTATAGGTTAAGGTGCTGAAATACTTTTAAATCAAAGGGTTTTACAGTATTTAACAAAAAAGTCTGTGGACGATATGTTTATGTGCTTCTTTTGTTTAAGACTGTTAGCTTTTGATCTGGTAAAAGTTTGAAATTAACAACAGTGTTAGAATTGTAATGATTCATGATCTAGACATGTTCAGTCTTCTTTGTTTTGTGTACAGGTCCTCAGCTGTGTTCAATGCCTTTCTCAGTGGAGTTATGTATGTGAGTATTCCATGTGAATAGTGTGGTACATTTTTTACATTTATATCCTAAAGCTTTTGAGCTGGTCAACCAATACGCAGGCAATTACGTATCTGCCAACCAATACCAATTTTAGTATTTTAGACCAGAATGATGACCAAAATACTGAAGTATTGATGTAAGACCTAAAATACTGAAGTATTGATGTAAGACCTAAAATACAGGCTATGAGTAGGGTAAAATATATGTAATCTGTGAAATGGAAATTATAAAGTTAATACAGTTGATGCATGTAATAAGAGGACTTTACCAGCAAAATGTACTGTCATTTTTTTTTCAATGTATGAGTGTTTTAAAAAAAGATAAGTTTAAAGTTTTCCCTAAAAGCACTTCATTGAAAATCAAGATACAAAGGAGGTCAAAACCTGTAGCAAATAGTCTCCTCTCCATGTGTGACGCCTCCCATGAAAATGTTATTTCTTTTATAGGTGTTGTTGTTCTTGTGAGCATTGGTTCTGAAGGGCTTTGGAAAATACTGAAATAAATGTATCAAAGTGCTGGAGTCAGCTGATGAGGAGTTGACAGCTCTGCAATTTATCTCTTTAGTTTCCTTGTCAGACTAATACTTTGCATAGTTTTGATAATTCTGAGAGGCCACATTTGTATTTATTTATTTCCATTGGAGGGTTTAGTGATGTTATGACAAGAATGTAATCGTAATCAGTTTTCAACAAATATTTTACCTGCTCTTTGCTTTTGATTCCTACAGGTTTTAGACCGTAACTTCAAACTTGGTTATGTGATTCTGCCAATAACCCTGCTGGTGCTGCAGTACTGCCCATCACCTCAGCGCTATGCTTCCGACTACCAGCCTCCGACCTACACTCTCTGGTACCTGGAGCCACACACCAGAGTTTCATGGCTCAAGTCCCTGCTTGTCATTCTTTATAAGGTAAAAAAGAAAGAACTCGGTCTAAAAAACTTTGTTTCAAAAATTTTCTTTGCGTATCTGAAGCTTTGTTTCTTTGACTTAGCTGATGTCTAAAATATGTCAATATCATTTTTGTGTTTATGAAATTCCCATTTGCTTTGTTGGATCTAATGTTTGTAAAGTTTTTATCATTTTGGAACTGTCTTCCTTGTTTTTATCCTTGTAGATAGTTCAAAACTGTTTTGCTTAAATTATCTGCAGTTGCAGCAACAATTTACAAAGTTTTCTTCTACTAACTTCTGGTTGTATGTGTGAATGAAAGTGCCTCTTTGTTGTCAGTAATAGTATTAGAATTTCTTCACATTTATTTGTATATTAATTCTACATTTGAAATATATTTCATTTTTGTTCCTTATTGAGCGTAATGCAATAAGAGTAACCATTTATTATGTAAGCTAAGATTGCCTACATTTTTAAAGTCAGTTTTACCTTTCTCACAGCAAAGCCATCTAGAGTTCTAATTTTCTTCTCCTGATCTGTCAAAATAAAGTCTTTTTCATGTTTGTGTGTGTGTGTTTCCAGTATCAGATCAGTACCTCACCAAGATCAGCTATTATACAAACTCTAGTACAGCTAGTGACCAACACCATAGATTCTCAACATCATCGGTGCAAGAAAACAGAGGATGGATTACCCCCTCCTAGCCCCACTGTGCATAGAAGTAAAGGTATGAACAACTTTTACATGCATTTTTTTTTAACTTCTTCAGAACTACAGGAAATCTTTAGATTCGAATTAAAAAATGGCAGTTAAGAGGGGATCTTGATAACAATATCACTTTATTTTGAAAACTTTTGAAAAGAAGAAAGTAAGCTATTAAGAGATTTTTTTCATGTGTTTGACAAAAAACTTCTTAATTTTTTTTACCTCTCTGAAAAAATAAGATGCTCTATTTTATTTTAAGCTATTAACCAGGAAACTCTAGCCTGGGCTCAGCCTATTTTCTGCCCTAATGTAAAATGCTTGTTGTAAAATATTTTTAGCACATTTGTTGTAATATTAGGTGACAATTGAGTACTGAAGCTGTGTTCTGACAGGAATAGATTAAGTCACCCTGAGCCCCTCCTCTCTCATGTAAAGAGATATAGAACCTCCTCTACTGGTTTATTTCACAACTTAATTCTAGTCACAATGTTTTTCCAAATTGCTTTTACTGCAGTGCCTGACTTACTTGACTTAGTGCCTTCCGCTAGCTTGGTCATCCGGCCTCGCAGCTTCGGCTGTCCTCTTTATTCCCGCGGTGAAAGCGATCCACTCCTGTCTTTGCGATGCTATTTTTTTGCAGCTTGTGCAGGTCCTCTTTTGTTGTCAGCTGGACATCTTTGTTTTGCAGTCTTTTCAGGTCTTTGTTCAGGGTTATCGCGAGGGTTATTGTTGGTCTTCCTCTGCCTCTATTTGAGTTCTCATTGAAATAATAAAGCATTGCGAGATTTGCTGGAATAGAGTTATCTCGCCTTAGAATGTGTCCAAAGAGCCTCCACCTTAGTTCTAAAATTTGGAGGGAGAGTGCCTATGCTTTAAGAACTCTGTCATGATAACTAAATCAATGTCTCTTGCCTCTCAAGTGCTTTTTTATACTATATTTTTTCTTCTTTTTTCTTTATTTACTTCTTAGTTTTGTAGAAGAGGAGAGGGGGGTTTCAAGTTGTTTTTAGCCCTTTAAGCTTCTATGAAATTCATCAATGAGGACCATCTTATATATAGGGTTTATCACTTAAGGTAATGCTTGTTCTTTCCACTGTCCAGACTTCTCAAAGATCTCTGTGAGTGACCTAGAGAACATTCAGGAGACAGAGACGCCGCCACAGTCTCCATCCAGCCAGGCACAGCAAGCCTACAGTGGGGAGGACGCCGAAGGCTATGATGTGGAACTCAAGACGCGTCCTTCAGAAGCTGCGGCACACTACTTCAAGGTAGCCAAATAAAATATTTTAATAGATAGTCTCCTAAGGCAGTCTTTAGTGCTTTGGAGAGAGTTTGATATGCCAACACTACGAACATTAGGAATTCTTGCAAAAATTGATATTTTTTTGTTTATTACAATTATATGTGGACAAAACAACGCCAATGTTGATGAAGAGGTAGCAAGGAAAAATTATAATTTAAATATAACAGCAAGAAAATGTATTTAAAGACTTGATGTTTTTGATCAGTTAAAATAGATTCTTTTGCAGAACAATATGTGTTTTTTTAATATATTAGATCAAAGCATAAAAATACTAAAATTGTTTATATTGCTGACACTTATTGTTGGGATAAGGAAATATAAAAAAAATATTCAAAATATAAAAATATAGGAATGGAAAATTCTGATTACTGATTTTCAATTTGTTTCTAGACCTTACCCTCCACCACACTAAGTTAAACAGACTAGTGATCAAAGTTTGATATAGCTGAGTTTTTATAGCAGTTGTACAATATTGTCAATATAAACTAATCATCATCAAATCTCCACCTGGAGCATCTGATTAGAAATAAAGAAACCAACTTTGCAATAGATGATTCTTAATTTTCCTTCGTTGTGCATCATTTAGAGAATTCAGGCAGACCCAGCTGACAGCAGTGAAGGGATTGTGTCAGATGCTGATGCGGAGGGAACACAAACTCCTCCTTTTCTTGCATCCCTCATCAAGAAAGACCAGAACCTGAAGAGAAACACAGCTTCGTCATTTGCTGCCATTGCTGGTATTGGAAGCATGAGCAAGACAGCTCGTCAGCCACGCCGCCTCATTGAATACTCTGAGCCAGAGTCAGCTGATGACGACTCCAAAAACTCGGTGTGTTTTGCATTTATCATGGCTGACATACAACTGACTATCTGGCAATCTGTTATGAGAGCCATAAGATTTAACAGTTAATGCAATTTAATTACAAGCTTGTGTGAAAAACATAGACGCAATAGTTATAGAGATTGCTTTAGAGGCAAGTCATAACGCATAGCGCAGTAACAATTTTCATTCTTCTGACAAAAACATGGACACACTAGTTATCAGGATTGCCCAAGGAGCAGACTTTAATGTACAGTGTAGTTAACAATTGTTTGCTGCCTAAATACATGCTTGTCACAAAACTTTAGACACAATACTTAGCAGGGTTGCCTCAGAAGCAGCTTTTAACATATGGTATAGGGACAATTTACTATTTCTTTTATTACAACATTGTGCCCCAGGATGAAAAGTTTAATTATTCTAGAATTTTTTTATACTACTGATTTGAGATGGGCTCTTTTAATATTCATGTGTATTGTCAAACCTGCTCAAGGTCACTCTTGAAGATCAATAAAGATTGTTGTCATGATGGACAGGTGGTTGTGATGGGCGATCATGTCGTTGTAAAGCCAGAACGTTGTGAAAATTGGGAATCGAGGAGCCTCGAAGGGGTACCTGGTCTATCGTTCTTATTTGTAGGTTTACATCACAGGTAAACAACAACAAGCAAGGAATAGGGAGGTGTGGGGCTTGTCAGAGTACTGGACCGTTGATTAACAGGTTCTCCTCAGGTCAAAGAGTGGTTGCATTGCACATATTTTTTTATTAAGATACTGTAAAAAATATTATGAAATTAAAAGCTGCAAGCGGTTGCATTGATTAGGTGGCCGCCAATCAGAATATCAAAATATAGAATAAATGCAGGAGAGTCGTAAGAAAGTGGTCGCCATTGCAGGTCGTCTTCTAAGACAAGTGTTTGGCCAGACATATTTGAATGTTTTACAATTTGAAAACTGATGTAGAATATAAGGCTTTTGTTTTTGGGTTTTTTTTTGTGTTGAGGCCTTTCATTTTATTAATTTCTGATAACAAATAATTATTTGAAGGTCTCTATGACAACTCTCTCTGTAGACTGAAAGGAGCGATGCCCCTCTTCTTTCTAAAAAGTATAAAGATCAGACTAAGACTGTATCTGTGGAGGGTAAAATGGACCAGCAGTTACGTGAATTTTCAGCGGATGTCAATAACCAAAGCCATGCTGAAGAAAATGGAAGATCTAGGTATGTTTGAGTATGTGAATTATTTTCATATTTGAACACACTTTTCTAATAAACTATTAAAATTCCTATGATTTTTGTTGTTTTTTGTTGTCATGCTTTGGTGTTGTCATCTCGATCGACCCTATTCATTCTTGTTTCTTCCTTTCTAATGACTAAGTGGATTCACTGATATTATTTGTGGTTTTATTGTTGTAATTGAATGTGTCTCTGCAGTATATTTGTTGCAAAAGTAAGTTTGCAATGTTTGTGTTCCATCTACAGGGATGCAAGTGCCACATCAGATCACAGTCGTGAGGGTCTGTCTGATGCAGAAACATCTGATGATACTGAGAAATCTCAGACCAGTGATGGAGATTCAGGCGGAGAAGGAAACTTGGATGAGCCCAAAGGTCAGGGGATAAGCCATCCAAGTAAAAGCAGAAGGTCCCCAAATTCAAATTGCCCTTTATTTGCATCTATGTGGTTTCCTTTTTTTTTAAAGGAAATAGATCAAAATAGATCTAAGAGCAGCTTTGTGCAAGAAGGTAACAAAAGTGTGAAACAAAGATGTTTAGAAATGTGCTCAGATTTAGGTGTTCAGCTGAGGTAAAGGCATGTAATATTTTGTTTTTATTGAAATTTATTTCTATGAGGACCTCTCTGTGTCCATTTCCGCAATGTGATAATGAGCAACTTTTTATCTCCGGGAAAGCTGGAGGGTGGAAGTAATGCTTGTGCAGGTTCTCCTCTGGTTTTGAAAATTTCCTCCTATTGCTTCTCACAATCTTCCAAAAATAGAAATGTAAGCAGGGATGCCCTTTTTCAGGTTTTAGCCTGAAATCAGGTTATTGAGGCTTCTTTAGTTTGCTTTGAACATATTATGAAATACATATCCTGTATTCAGTGTGAGTGGGTTTTGTATGAAGTTCAAGTGTTTTTTTTTTAAATTCTATATTGAGGGCAGCCATGTGTAAGAGTGTCAAATAAATTTCAAAGACAAGCACACTCAAAAAACAAACACAAAAGCAAGTTGATCATAATCTTTTGCAAGAAATAAAACTATATAGAGCATTGGCTGCTTTATATTAGCAACGGATCCACTATATGAAGAGGTAAATTAGAAAGGAGAAGAAAATGTGATTGATATGATTGTCGATTAACCTGATCTCAAATTAAGAAGGGTATGCTTGCTTATCTAAGATGGATAATAAATGAGTATGCTCATAAAGCACTGTAAAAATTTATAATAATTGTATCATTTTCTAGGCTTTGGCAATCTGTTATAAAGTATGTCTTGAAAAAAAGCTGATCCCATCAATTTTCTAAGATTTATCTGTTTCCTTAGAACTGGTTACCTCTCAAATGAAAAGTAAATTTTTTCACGGTTTTGTTTTTCCTTTTCAGAAAATGATTCCAATTCTGAAAGGAAACTTAGTCCACTGTTAAAGCCAAACTTCAGACAGCGGCGGCCACGCAAGACAGGTCTAACAACTATCGACTTTCAGCGGAAATTTCCGGAGCTTCGAGAGGAGAGGGGCGGTCCAGAGGAGGTCACCCCCCAGAGTTCACCCGTCGCTGCTCAGTCAACAACTCGTTCCTCATGGTAAAATCTATGACCAAGTGTTTCCAGAAATGCTGTTCTGTATTCAGTTATAAGGAGTATCAATTAAAGTACATTGTAGTTAGATTTCTGTTAAAGTACTTTGTCTTTAAAAGGTCATTAAGGACAATATATTGTGGTCTTTTAATAAAGATACACCTATATCCCATTATAACTTACACATGCAAGCTAAATTTTGGGTTGAGTTCGGTGAAAAACACTTCATGAGTTAAAAGGTTTTTTTTTCATTTTTGTAGCGTTAATCCGATTTATACTTCTCTCATGCTATAGAATTCGTCATAAAGTATGTCTCTGCAACCTTATCATTGCTTAGGGCACATGCTCAAATTTTAGGTAGTTTTGAACAGAAAAGCAACATATATATGTGCTTGTCGGTATGTGATAAAAAAATAAAAGATAGTAGGAAATAAAGCTGTGTCTTTTCACTCATCTATGTTTATTATACTTTGACTTTATTGTTCAGGAGGAAGTCCCGCAAGGCAGAGCTTCTGGCCAAACATTCAGGCCATCAACAGCAGTCTCAGGCATCTGCAAGCAAAAAAACCTCATCGGCCAGCCGGTACAGTGCCGGCGGTGGAAGCTCAGGCATGACTAGCGGTGGTGGTAGCTCCGCCGGTGGAGGTGGTAGCAGCAGTGGAGGCACTAGCGGTAGCGGCAGTGAGACCGTTCTGGTGGAGCGGTGCAGCGAGTGTGGAGCGGCACTAGAGCAGTATGATGACGACACCATAGGGCTGTGTATCACGGCGCTGGCTGCCTTCACTCACCGAGAGCCAGGCCTGGCCACTCCTATGCTACCAGACATGCTTCATTGTGTAGCCAGGTAATTTTAAAAGAATGGTGTTAAGATTTTCTGTAATTACAAATACTATGACTTACGTATGTACATTGAATGTGTGTATTTTTTTGTTCTTTTACTTCAATGGAATTGTTTTGTGAAGTATGGTAAAAACTAGAATAAAGAAGTGGAAACTTTTGTTTGTCTACAGATCAAGGTAAATACCAAAATGATAAGTAGGGCTTGCTGGTCAAGTTTGTTTGCTGGGGTTTAAGCCTCATTTCTGTCAACAAAGGATTGGAGAGCCTGACTTGCTGAACATTACTTGCTAAGGCGCAATGGTTTTTTGGAATGACTTTCTAAATTGTGATAGAATGGGAAGAATGGCAAGGCAACAATCTGTACATGGTTCCTATGCAGTTGGGTGTAGGCTGGCTAGGCTTGGGGAGAGTCTTCTGGCTGTTGGTCTTGCTAGATCTTAGTAGGCTTGCTGGGTCTTAGTGGGGCGTGAGTAGGATAAGATCTCCTGCTGTCATTATGCGGTGTGTGCATTGATCCATAACTTACAGCTGACCTCTCATAAGAGAAGCAGAAGTAGTTGAAGGGGACTAAAACTTTCTGAACTTGTTGAACTCTGTATATCTGAATATTTGTTTATTTGAAGGGTTGCATGACAAAACCCATTAGGCACAATTTTTGAAAAATTAAGGCAGAGACAAACTTTGTTGGTTGTTTTTTTTGTCTGCACCTTTGCATTCATGCAGTGAGAAGACAACATGCTTAGATAAATTTGTGTATGATTGTGTTATATAAATGTATGATTTCAAGATTAACTTGATTCTTTTCTTTTTATTCTTCCAGAATTGCTGCTGGAAGTCTTTATTCATGGCAAGCAGAGAGGTAAACTATTTTGTGTCATGAATACAGTTCTAGGATAGAAATAATAAAGTTTAGGTGAATTGAGATCAGTAGTATCAAACTAAAAAATTTTCAAATTAAGTTCCAAGGTTGAACTCCTGAACTTCTGAGCCACACCCTGTTTTAGAACCACAAAATGATTTGAAAAATAACGTTAGTTTATCTTGCAGGGAAAAATGATCTAAATTCTTAACTCCTTCCTTGGCAAACTTTTAACTTCTGAAATATGCACATTTAAACTTTGATCTCAGAAAATTTGATAGTGATAATCCAGTCAAAATAAAAATGTCTATGGCTTTATTATGAGTTGTTTTCTTAATACATGTGGTTTTCTCTAGCAATGTGATCATCCCAGGCAATTGCATTAGCATCGCTAGACAGTTTTTGCGCTGTGTCCTGCATCAGCTTGCTCCCAATGGCATCTTCCCCATGGTTTTTCAAAGCAATATGGAAGGTACTTTAGATTTAATTACAAACAATGAATTTTTTTGCTATGAAAATTAAGTTTGAAGGGGTCAATGTGAGATAAATGTATTCTCTAACTTCAAATTTCTATTAGCACATCAAGAAAAAAATAAAAAAAATACTTAAAAGAAGTAGAAGTTAAGCAGCAAACTTACAAACAGTCCTTTTACCAAACAGTTGAACAAATATATAAAAATTTGTTGTCTGGGGTTGGAAATGTTAAGAAGTGTACTGTGAAACATTCTGAGATATGTACAGGTTCTTTCAGGTTCAAAACGGTAAAAAATATCTGGTTTAAAAGTTGAATGCTTTATAATTTTAGCTTGGCTGAAGGAGCTAGGGTATGTTGTTTGTCTTGTTTGAAAAGTTTTTGTGAAACAATTAATCGAAAAAATGTTGATGACATGAGATGATAGTTTGGCGAAACAGGCCATTCATAAAACTTAATGCTATTTTTCAAGTTGAGCTTTATAGAAATTCTCTTCATCACAATTTTTGCATTACACTTAAAGCATGTATCAAACTAAAATTTTATTTTTGTGAAAAGCAAAGATCACAAATAATCTTGCATAAAATATTTTATACAGTTCCTGCATATAGACGAGCTAAGGTGATCTTTGATATTTTGTAACCTTAAGAGTATTGATAAAGTTGACTAATTAGAAATGAAAAAGTTACTAAAGTTGTATCTTTAATCCTCAGATCCTCATTTTTGGAAAACTATGGCTTCAGCCTTGGTTGACTTCAATGATCTTCCAGCTCATGCACCGCTCCAGTTTCTTCTTGAGGTACTTCTGGTGTATTGTTTCAAATAGAAAACTAGAAAGCTTGATAGAACAGGATAACACAAGAGATACCTTAACTTTGTTTACTTTTAACCGATGCAAGTAACTGAATTTCATTGAATTTCTGCAAAGGTTCTGAAAAGCTTAATAAAATGTTCTGATGTCACTTTACTGGTCTGTTTTTATTTTCTCAATCTCTGTGTGTTCACATCTGTAGGGCCTGAATGAACGCAAGAACCTTCCCCAAGACACCATCATGCTGTTACTGAACAACATGTCCACCTACCTGAACTGTATCTCGCTGGAAAGTTCTCTCCCTACATGGACAGCAATCCTAACACACTTTGATACCTTCTTCAGGCGACTGCCTTCAGTCCTACCCAATCCTTGTGATGCAGGTCCCATCTTTAAGATAATGATCACGTTACTCAAAGTCCATGTGATCAGTAATGTGCGGGTGAGCTGGCATGTTCAAACCTTTTGATTGTGAAAAATATCGTGGTTACTACCAAGTTTATCTATAAATACTTTCATATGACTATATGTGTCATTCATTTACTCTGTACCAGCCCACGTTACTTTGTCATAAACTTGACTTCTAATTGTTTAAGCACTTTCATTTAGGAATATGTCTATTGCCCTCTTCATAGTCAATAAAATTTAACAAATTGCTCTCCTTATTTTTCTATAGTTTAATGTCCTCTAAATATCCTAGGAATACTCATCTAGAGACACCCCTTTTGGTGAAAATTAAAGGATAAAACTTTAGACATTTCAACCCTAGTGAAGTTTATCGCTCGCTTCTCTCTGTATCAGGGGATACTGGAACCATTCTCCAAAATTCTGAGTTTTGCCATCCAGAACTGCAGCTTTAAGCTCCAGCAGTTACTCGATGTTTGTGTGTTGTGCACGAGAGCTCTCACCAGGGTAAGAAACCTAATGACAAGACAATTATACATTCTTATCATATGAGGAAGGTGGCAAGCGATGGGTAAATGTCAAGAATGTCATCAAGGAAATATGTCAGAGATATTCAAAACTGTAGCAGCAATCATCTGGTTTTGTAAAAATTGTTTTTTCAATGTTTTTTTGTACACTTTTAAGAAAATAGAACTTGAGTATGGTACCCTTATCATGCCTCATGTTTTTGTAGGTCATAAAACTTATGTTTAGTGAATTTTAATCTAGTAAATAAGCTTATTGATACAATTCATGCTTTTTTTTTCATAACCAGATTAATTGAGGTCATTGTATCTCTGTTTGCTGACTGTCTAATCAAATCAAATCTTTGATAATGCATATTGGTCCTTGTTACCATTGTAAGACATAGCTTTTCATTTTTTTCTTTAAATAATCTTTGTTGTGATGATGAAAAATGTGATTGTAAAATGTGTATTCAGCAGTAAAAACTCATTGGATATAGGTCAAAAGCAAAATTTATACATAAAAATCTTTGATTTCTTTTACATTTTGTTAGAAGAATGAACTTCATAAGGCCATATTATTTGATTTTGTAGTGATTAAAGTATTCTGGCTAAACTTGCTCTGTCTCGAAGGTTAAACGCCACTTTAACTGACTTCTTTTTCTTTGTGTTCAGGAGAGAGACAAGATGTTGCTGACTCGCACTGTGATTTATGAGCTTGTCCAGGCTATCAAGTTCAAGTCAAGCATCCCAGATGAAAACCTGTTGCTTCTAGTGCAGGTACTGCTTCTTTGTAACCAAATGTAATTTTATTTCAGTTGGGTCCATTGTCTTTGAACTTGGCTAATTTGAATTTTTCTTCAATTCAATCTTTATTTAGATAAGTAAATTAAATTTTATCACGGAAGGTATATATTTCAGCTCTAAAAGTACAGACGAAGAAAAAAGGGCAAGCAAGGGTAAGCAAGTAATCCTTCAAAAATGGTGTCCCTCATGCATGGATGGGAGTGTGCCGGCTGTAGCCGGCATGCCGGCCAATCAAGATTTC
>BMAT01005067.1:122643-136139 GCA_019649035.1 Elysia marginata
TCTGGTCTGACCGTCGGGTCTGGTGTCTGTGTGGATCTAGCCTAACACTTAAAGTTTTAACTTTATACAGAGCTAAGAAACAAAATGAGTTAGTTTTGTAGAATCTTTTTGATAATATTTTTTTTTTTCATTTACTTTAACCTAAATCTGAGTTGTTTTTTTTCATTTCTAGAATATTAATAAGATACAGACCTCAGGTCTTGTGGCAAGTTGCGGTTATTACTATACTGAAACAAGTGACTGGGTTTTTTTAAGTTCCCATGAAATAATTCTCTTTTTCCTCTGACGTTGAGCCAGGTTTTACATGAATTGCTTTTCTGATGGTGCTTTTATAAATAAATGTTGTACCTTTTTACTCATAAAGGCTACCACAGTTATTTCTATATTTCAGTTGTTTAGTTCAATTTCTGTGTTATAGAGGTAACAGAAGAAAAAAATGAGGAGAAAATAGTCCTCTTCTTAAATCAGACTGAGAATCTGTTTAAGTAATATGTGCAATAGTTTTATTTGTGTCATTGAGCCTATGTGTTTACTTGGAATTATGTGCAGCGCTTCTACAAAATTAGTCAACTTGCCCTGATGTTAAAACTGAAAACAATGACATTTTATATCCTGGGAGCAAATTTTTCTAAAATTTTTTCTCATTTGTATTGAAAGTCAATGGTCAAAAATCTATTTCATCATATGCAGCCAGAAAATCATTGCAATGATGGTTGGAAATGAGATACTAAACAAGAGGGCTGATTGGTGATCCCTTCATATTATTTTTATTATGAAACCTTCACCTGCTTCAGTCATGATTTCCTGGAGAATGAGCGTCCCAAATCTTTTGAATGCAATTACTCAACTCGTAACTGGGGCATCAAAGCAGGTGCTTTTTAAGCAATGTATATATCATCTCAGAATTCAGCAACTTGACTTATTTTTTGTAGCACTACACAAATATAAAAGTATTTACTGTGATTTTTTAAAAAGGATTTTTATACCTTTAAATAATATTAGTCAAGAAATTTTGCAGCACTACACAAATATAAAAGTATTTGCTGTGATTGTTACAAAAACGGATTTTTACGCCTCAAAATAATATTAGTCAAGAAAAAATTTTTTTTTTAATTGAATGAGTTTTTATGATGTATTTGACTGATTTGATTTTTCAAAGATTCATTTATAAATACTTAAAATTCAATGTTTCTACAAGATATATTATCAGGTGTTCAGGATAAATCCTCAATGTTCAAGCAAAATGAAATGTTTTAGATCACTTAGATTATGCCCATGCCATTTTTGACATTTAAAGAATAATGGCTTACACCATTTTGTAAAATATTATAGACAGTTAACTTAGAAACATTACAATCTTTAGTAAGAATTTAAGAGCACTTTAACACCTTTACTTAAAATAAACTTTTTTATGCTTAATTGAACTGTCAGAGGGAAGTAAAATGTCTTTGAAAATCTTTATTTCTAATTTTAGAGATGATGATATATTTTTAAAAAGTTTTCTTTTTTAAGTTACTAAGTGCATCAAAATCTGTATGGATAAGTTTTTTTTTTCCCTGTGCAGTATGGATAAGTTAATTTAGGGGTTTTTCGTCCCACCCCTTCCCCTCTCCCCTTCAAGGCATCAATAAACCTTTGTTAAAAATCAATGCTCTGCATTTGTAAAAGTCCCACTGTGCCAATTTGCTTCTAATTTTTTTCAGTGGGTAAAATGTGTTTGTCAAAACAAGAGAAGATAACTGAAAATTTTTAAACCAATTTATTATGGCCTAGTTGTTTGTGTTGTGTTGTGATGATATGTTTAATAAAAGTTCTAGATCCCAAGATCTACTGCGTTATTCCATTTTTTACCTGAATATTAAATATTATTATAATTAATGCAAGCAATTTAATCTCTTAACCCTTAAGACACTCTTTTGAAGAAATTCTTGCATTGGTTTACATGATAGAAGAAAAATTGCTCTTAACATTTTATTAAGACGAAGTGTTATTTTTTTCTTCCATCTGAGTCGATTAGGCTACTAGTTAAGCATGTTTGGAAATAGTCATGATGGAATTTTAGGTGAAGATCTATGACCTTTTGAGAGCTTGCATGTGTATTGTAAACAGCCTCGATTTTGAAACAGTTAAAATGGTGAACCCAAGTTATACCGTTAATTTAAGGGCATGCTATTTTTTCCGTTTCTAAAAATACTGGGCTTAATGTCTTTGTATTGATTTACTTGACTTATTTAGCACCTTGGGTCTCAGTCATCTGACATGGACACCTTGGCACCTTCTTGTATTATTGTTGCAAGCTCACCCTACTGGCTTCTCTCTTGTGCAATATTTCTTAGTTTATCAAGTCCTTTTGGCTTTTGAGGGTGAGCGGTGTTGCTGTTTGAGAGAAGTCGTTGTTAAGTGCTACAGTTGATGTAGTTATTGATCTCCCTTGGTATTTGGCTCCTTGTGTGTTAAAAAAAACTATTCAGTGCTTTATTTGCGGGAATTTATTTATCTGTCCTTAAAATATGCCTCAAGAGGCGTCAGCGGCTCTCTTTAGATGTAATATGGGCGTTCATTGCATATTGTATACAGGGATTTATTCATGATTAAATTTTTGATTGGGTATCTTACTCCTAGCACTTTTTAATCTGTTTTCTATGGAACGCATCTGGGCGTTTTTCTCTAGCTAGTTTCCGTATTTGCCCATGTACCCCAACTATATTTTATCACTGATTTAACTGACGCTCTGTACAGTTTTATCTTTTTAATGATTTTGACTTGTTGCCACCAATACAAACATTTTGGAGTCAAGCAAGTGCTACTGTAGAAAGCTGTTTTCTCCTTCTGAGGTCTTTGCTGTCTCATACAGGTGTTCTTATTTTGTATTTTCAGGTGGTCTCGTTTAGTTTAGTGTGATGTACTTTTCTTTCAACATTAACAAAGAGTTTGTGGGTTTGTTTTTTTACCTCTGCTAAGTCTTTATTTTGCGATGCAATAAAATTTACGTCGTCCGTCTGCGTATGAAATTTTCCACCAGAGTATTTTTTTTACTTTCAGTTTTTGGTTTCGGTAGTGTGGGTCTTACTTTTTTCTAGGTATACAACGAACAATACAGAACTAATGTTGTCCCTTTGAGTTATGCCTACATTGCTGGTGAACGGTTTGGGCTCACTGGCCCCATCTATCTTAGTATCGATAGAAGTGTTTCTTAGCAGGAAGCGTGTAATTGTCAACTTGTCTTCGGCGATGATGTTTTTGAGAATATCAAGGACAGCTTTTCTATTGATAGTATCAAATGCTGCCGACATGTAATTCCTGTAATATTTATTCAGATTTTCTCTTGGAGGGTTTTTGCGGAAAGCCATTTTGTGTGCCCATGCTACACCAAATATGCTTCTATTAGGTCTTAAACCACTTTGGCTTTGAGAGAGATATGCCTTTATGCTTGGTCTTATTCTCTGTAACACAATTGAAGAAACAATTTTTTTCAGATTGTGTTGAGCTGTTTGTTGTCTGAGATTTTTAGGCGAACCTTTTGGTTTACCAGGCTTTGGGATAGCTATACGCTCGTCACTGTATAAGTCTAGTAGACCCTACTTCATGTTTCTTGAATGTTTCATTTAATATTCTAGTTATATGCTTGTCTTTAGTGTCCGGACCATATTTCAGTAGTAATACCGTCTTTTCAGGGGAATTTATTGCTGTAAAAGTTTTTAAAGACTTTCGTAATTCCTCATTTTGTCATTGAATTGTTATGGGCATGTGCTACCAAATAGGGTGATTTTTTTTAAATTTAAACTTTGAGTATTTTTGCCTTAACCAAACTATTCATTTGGGTAAAATTAGATGAAAAATAGTGAAAAAAAATTTTTTTGTGAATTTCGGGTATTACATAACGACTAAATATGGCGGCCATCTTGGAATTTTGTATATATAATTTCTTTTTGCTAAAACTTTTTTGTTTATCCATCAATTGCCCTGAAATTTGGTGGGCAACATCTCAGATACAGATACTTTATAAAAAATCATACAGAAGAGTTTTTCAATTTACAAATTTCTTTTTCCACAGTACTAGAATGAAGTTCAGTACAATCAAAGCGGTGCGATTTCTATCGATAATTGATACTTTTCATAATGATAAAAAAAACTGAAAAGGGTTATGGACAAATCCTTCTGTATGATTTTAGCTTAGCCCTCCAGGAAGGTTGAGTAAAAATTTCAGACCAATTGGATGAAAGACAAAAAAGCCTTAGTAATTTAAGTGAAAAAAAAGTTAGTTTTGTGAAAATGGACGATAAAGTTTACGGAAGACAAAAAACATGGATAATCATGCAAAAAAAGATAAAAAATGGGGTTTACAAAACGGCCTGCAGCAGCCACAAATAGAAAGTTAGAGTTTCCGGGCTTGTCTTGCTAAAAAGAGCATAAGAATACGAGTGTGACGATACTAAATTTAGTATACTGGTATCGTTGCAAACAACCGTTGCTAAGGCCTATTTAGAGAGAAAAGGCTGTGTCTCAACAAAATATGAGTTTAGTGACGATGGTACTCATCTTACGAAAAATCAAATTATGACAAAAAATTAAACTTTTGATGCTAAATGGCATTTGTTTACCTTAGATAAATGGTTGGGGAAGGTAATTACGTTGATTTCAATTTGTTGATAATTTTTCACCGATACCCAAATATTTGACCTCACTTGGCTTTCCTTGGAATGGTTCAATAACTAGTAAACTTTTGTCCTGAATTTTTTTAAAATCGGCTATTATAATATACTTATTGTTTTGGATGAAGCAAGTTGCATTCAGTGAACCAAAGAGACAACACTAAGTCTAGTTTTGTGCCTTGTTGTGCTTGTCCCGCCAGAACCCACAGGTAGCATATGAATCAGATGACCAGTTCTGATCTGCATACTTATCTAATTATTTGCTGTAAAGTTAAACGTGTTCACAAATATGCAAAACAGCAATGCATAAAGTAAGTAAGGGATAAACATGTTTGTATCAAAGGGTGCTCAGTTGGCTGAAGTAGTATAAGACCGGACTTATAATACGTACATCTGGGATTATGAAGTGTAAGGGCCAAAACACGTGCCATGCGGAGTACCTCTTCTCTGAAAACTTCCTGCTATCTAGCACCCGATGAGTATATTACTACCTAAGTAATTAGCTTTTTCAATGCCAGAAAGTGAAAAAAAAGTGTTTTTTTATGTAGATCATAATCCACTAATATGATGTATTTACAGGTCATTACCAACCAAATAACCTTCTGAACTCACAGAAGAGCAGCGGTCAATGCGCATTACTCTATCGTGCGGACAAGATCATCCAGGTCCTCCTGCCCATAACCGGGTAGGCCTACTCAGTTAACGTCTGTTTGAGCTTTTCCCAAGGAGCAAACACAGAGTGTCGAACCAGGGCTCGAATCTCTTGGTTCAAGAGCTTAGTGTCCATTATACACTAAAGTACTAGAACATAAGAGCACACAGTCATGTTAAAGTTAAAGCAAGAAGAGAGTGGAGTGTGTTGTGCTACCTGTTAGTTACGCGGATTCGAAAATAAGCCTTTTCCCTCCAGTCCGTGGTTTCTGAAGAAGGAAGACGGAGAAGAAGAGGATGATGATGATAATGAAGAGGAGTGTGATATCGTATGGGCGAAAAATGAATGTATTAATATCAATCCACCCACAGCTGTTAAAACTGAGGGAGCATGGGCACATACTAACACAAGCAGTGTAGCATTGTGGTCTGATGTAGACGCTCGGCTTTCGGACTGAGAGGTCTTCGATTCGAGTCCTGCTTTCGGTAGGTCGATGTTTAGTCCTTGAGAAAGGCTGTTTACACACATCTCTCCGCCTTACTGATGAGTACCCGACTTTAGATAGTAAAAGATCTTGTCAGTATGCTAGAATAATGCGCTTTACTTGCTGCTCCTCTGTGAGCTCAGAAGATTTGGTTGGTAACGGCATGTCGAGGAACCCATGTTCAGCATATTAGAGGATTAGGCGCTATAGAAACGCCCTTTACTTTAACCATAGATTAGCAACTGGCTGTCAGTGAGACAAAGCATTCACCGACACAACAGTGTACAAATATTTCTCTCCAGTCACTGACCTCTCTAGCTCTCAACGGCTTTCTTACACTGACAATGTACAGTCATGGTGGTCTATTTGTTACTTTAGTGTTCACTAATAAGAAACAGTCTTTGAGATGTCCTTCAGTAAGTACGCGAATGGGGAATGCAAGCAACTGGCTTGTCTTAATGGTACGTTCCCTTGCAAGCAACTGGCTTGTCTTAATGGTACTTCCCTTTAATAAAGCCAGTCTGTCTGGACGCACTCTTCGACGTTTATCTTATACCTTTACTTTGTTTTTCGTTGCGGCCCTGATAAGCAATCTCCCCTGGGCGGTAGCTGACCCTTGATAAAACTTATAAAAACATGGAGTCAAGGGAGGTCGAAGACCGCAATATTACTATACAATCGTGTTTAATACGAGACGCGAACTGGATTCTGTTCAAATTAAATTAGCGCGTTTAACTGCTTGACCTAAGATGTAGCCTACGATGTTCATACAAGTATAACAGACAACATTAAATACCCAAGTGATCTTCAAAACAGAACAGTTGAGCAATCTGAGTTATCAAAGGAGCTCTCTCTCTCTCTCTCTCTCTCTCTCTCTCTCTCTCTCTCTCTCTCTCTCACTCTCTCTATCTATCTCTACCACCTCTCTCCCCCCTTTTAAAACTGTAAATTATGGTAAGAAGTTGAGCTGCGTCAAAATAACGAAAGTGACAACAAAATGTTCGTCTCAGTAAACTATAGTCTTCAACTCTGCTTTCAAACAAAAAGGCAGCTAGTCGACCTTTATGTGACACGGCTTTCTTCATTTATCAATTTTTAAATCTTTTCTTTAAAAATTGGAATGAAAAAAAAAAGGTTTAATATACAACATAAAGGGGCGACATTGTTTTTGTAAGTTCTCCTAATTCTTTTATGTCCATGAACGTTGTACAACTTTTATTCTACAAGTGGAAAATGCACTTAAAAAATTACAAGGTTTTCCAACGGAGGATGGAACTTTAAAAAAAAAACCAGCCTTTCAACGTTGAAGAGGAAGAATCTTGACGAGGGACACCGCGTAGAAGCGAACTGGGTTGCGTGTTCGTACAACATAATCATTTTCTAAGAGGTCGTATTCGTACATCTAAAAAATTTGAGCCTGAGTCAGAGCTTTAGAAGAAAAGTCGATGTCAAAAACCAACAGCGATTAAAATGACGGTAAAGTGTAAACATTATAGAGACAGAGACGGGGAAACAGACGAATATACACTAAGGCAGACAGTAGACACGAAGATAGACCAATAACAGGAAGTAGCGTTGGACAAGGAAGATAGGAAAAAAAACATTCTAAGATGAAGTAAAAGTCGTTTTATTCTTAGGCCTAGCAATTATTTAATCTGCTTCTATCTCACCGCCTCATTCTCATTGTTCTTACTATGCGCTTAAGGCGTACAATATCTCTGTATACCTAACAACACACACACACGCACACACCTACAGTTTTGCGTGACCGAGCTCAAAGCTTCTTCATTTTGCTGGCTCTCGTGATCACCACTTTCCCTTTCTTTGTCCCTTCTACTTGCAGGTACTTTTTTTGTCCTACCCCTGGTATGACCGCCGTTCTCCTCTGCTCTATTATCTAAGACCCCTGGTAAAGTGCCAAGGCTCTGGGACTCCTACCCTTGCGTCTGCGCTCACTTCAAACGCTGATGTTACAGCAACTTCTCTTTTTTACGCCCCCCTCCTCCCACTCCTAGATTACATCTTCACTGAGCCTGTCTTATTCTGACCCATCCAGTTTCGTAGTATGGAGAGAATAATATTAAAAGTCCATACAAACTTTCTGCACAACGCTTTCTTGGTTTGGGTTCTAAACCTGCGCTGATAATGATTGATAAAGGGGAGTTGGAAGAAAGAACAAAGAAACAACACCAGGGAGCAGACATGACTTTAACTATGCCATTCATCAGCACCAAATCATTTCAGTTATCTTGGATGTTGGTTTTACTTTATGAATGAAACAACTAAATTGATTGCTACTTTAAGAACTTAGTGCTGCAGCTTGTTAATATGCCTACGTTGGTAAAATGGTGGATCTGTAAGAGGATTCATGTGAGGAGGGACGCGGAAACTGCTTCAAGCGCAATATTGATTGTATTGACCAAATCTCTAGCACTTTATTACTATTTCCGTCTCGTACAACCATTTACTTCTGTCTCGAGTGCCTTCTTCCATTTCTTCTAAAGAGTGGCAACTCAGGTTTTAGGATAGATGTACTAAATCAATCACCTACAGTTGAATAAACAGATACTGGAGTTATGTTTCACTCTAAACAAAACACTACCACCAAAAATAAACGCTGTTTTCATCCATTTACATTAATACTCACCTATTCTTGAATAAAAACATCTGTCTTACTCTAAGGTAGTTATGGATTTCTTATACATGCTTTGTTGGAAGCAGACTTTTATGTTAAGAAATAATTGTCTTATGCTTCGTGTGCGTCTGTTCCAGTTTTTAAGACCTGTCATTACTATGTTATTAAGAATAGAAAATTATTCTATAACTGTGTGTGAAGTCGATTTTACAACTATGTTAATTCTTAGAGTTCTCTTAGTGAGTTGGTCTTCCTGGTTCTTTCCTTCCATCCCAACCCCCTCCCATCTCTCGTTCTTGTTTTTACCTCTCACGGACTGATTGCCTCTCTTCTTCCTTTCGACATCTCACTTCATGGTCCGTTTCTTTTATAACATTCATTCCTTCTTGTCCTCACAATGAAACCGTCTCCAGTTCTATATCCTCTCTCTCTCTCTCTCTCTCCCTCTCTCTCTCTCTCCTCCTCCTCCAGCTAACCTTCGTTCTCGCTTCTCTCTCTCCCTCCCCCCTCTCGCTCTCCTTCTGCTGACCATCGTTCTTGCTTCTCCCTCCCCACTCTCTCTCTCTTTCCCTCTCTCTATCTCTCACCAATCTTTTGTACCCCAAACATTTTAAACTTATCTCTTTCCCTATTAACGTATCTAATATGTTTCCCATTACGTGACAGCCATCCTTATTTCTCTCTCAACATTTGTGCCAGTTATTTCAGAGAAAAATTTAATGTAAATGTAGTGCACTAGAGCTCTGAATCTGTCCAAGTCATCAAGCCGGGAGTTCATTAAAAAATCCTTACGCCACCCTTTCAAATCTCTATCTCTAAGCTGTCAAACCTTTACTTAAGACAAGGAGCATTTGCTTCTGGGTTTGGTTCTGATCTTCCAATTTGCATTTTTTTTCTAGAAATGATATATTTTTGTTTCACTTGCTTTGCACGGCTAGTTTAATTGCTCACTATTTTTTTTTATTTAACCTCCATCTGTATTTATGGCATTAAGTTGTAGTCTATGTTTTATTTACAAAGAATCTGACTCTTTCAGTTTTGTTGTTTTTTCAGGTTGAATGTGATATTACAAGAATGAAGACAGGAAGAAAGATACAGGAAGAAATGGATGTAAATATTCAAATTAATACTGTGGTCACTTTACTTTGCGTTGTTAGCATAAACTGTTTAGTCAAACAGAGAGAGAGAGAGAGGGGCAGACAGACATATGAACAGACATATAGACGTACATATATAAAGACAGAACTTCAGACAAACATTCAATCATTCAAACAAAAAGAAGACATTCAAGCAGACAAACATTGAGACAGACAGACGGACATTCAGACATACAGACATCCAAACAGACAGGCATACAGACTTTCATTCAAACAGACAGACATAGAGACATTCAGACTGACGGATTGACAGACATTGAAATAACAGGCATACATTCAGACAGGCAGACGTTTAAGCAGACAGACAGACAGACAGACGGACCGGCAGACAGTTAGACGTCACTTTAAGAAACCTCATATACACACAAACAGGAAACAGAATAATTGCAGACTGGAAATTGAATAAACCATGGAAAAAAGAATCCTGATAGGCCTTCTGCAATTATAGCTAATTTTCTGATTAGAAAAAAAAACTTTTATGTGCTTTCGGTCGCCGTGAATTTATCGATTAGCGAAGAATGCCATGTTGCGAATCACATATTGATTTTTTCCTAAAATGGTAAAGATGGAAGCATCAAGCGGCTCAAAGTGGCCGAGCATTAATCTGTCAATAGCAGAGCAAAAAGAAATTTGATGTTGAATTAGAAAAAAACTCTCTGTTTGATTTGTTGTTTATAATTGGCGTATCCTAGTGATTGCATCCGCGCCTTCCTAAACCTATTTC
This sequence comes from Elysia marginata, assembly GCA_019649035.1. NCBI lineage: Eukaryota > Metazoa > Mollusca > Gastropoda > Plakobranchidae > Elysia > Elysia marginata. The sequence goes on from BMAT01005067.1 coordinate 132,948, forward strand.
TCTGTAATTTTGTGATTATTTTTTTACCTGTGGGTTCTTTCTCTATTTCTCTTTCCTGTATTTAAACCACTGTCTATCTACTTATGTGTCAGCCTGTCTGTCTGTTTTTCTACCGCTCGCTTTATTCTGTTTGATTGGTGCTTTTTCTGCCTTTTCTCTATATTCCATTTAAACGTGTGTACATTACTGTCTCAATATTATACTCGTTTGTGCCGCTTAAAACTAAATTTTTATGGTTTTTCCTCTCTAAATATTCTTAGTTTTAGACAAATACCGTTCCATACATAATACACATTTCTCCAAACACCCGAAAGGAAAACGCCTCTTTGAATAGGTTGCTCATTGCTAAGTACCGGTGTCCTAAAACATATTAATCCAATTCTGTTTGTCTATATCGATGCAGCTCCACCAATTTATGTAGGCTATTTATCCATCCATCCATCTATGTATTTATCTATTTATCTGTCTATCTACCTAAATATCTATCTATCTGAATATTGATATTTATATAAAGTCCTCTTTTAGAATTTGAGCAGTTTTGAATCATCTACTCTATTAGAAAAATGTTTATCTATCTATCTATCTATCTATCTATATATCTATCTACCTATCTATCTATCTAAATATCTATTTATCTATCTAAATATTGATATTTATATAAACTCCTTTTTTACAAGTTAAGCAGTTTTGAATTATGTACTCTATTAGAACAATATTTATCTGTCTATCTATCTATCAATCAATCTTTCTATCTATCTATCCATCTATCTATCTATCTATCTATCTAAATATCTATTTATCTATCTAAATATTGATATTTATATAAACTCCCTTTTTACAAGTTAAGCAGTTTTGAATTATGTACTCTATTAGAACAATATTTATCTGTCTATCTTTCTATCTATCGATCAATCAATCTTTCTATCTATCTATCCATCGATCAATCTATCTATCTATCTGTCTATCCGTGTACATTGTAGCCTAGTCCTACCTTATTTTTATGCGACACCGTGTTTCTCGCCGTCCGGTATAAGCTCCTTATACAAGTTGAGCACTGTATTTCATGTCATAAAAACCTAGAATGTATCTATCTATCTGTCTATCTCCTCATCTGTCGGTCTATCTATCTATCTATCTATCTATCTATCTATCTATCTATCTATCTATCTATCTATCTATCTATCTGTCTTCCTTTTCATCTATCTGTTTATCTATTCATGTATATACGACATCTGTCTGTTTAAATATTTATGTACATGTATGTGTTATAGGTGGTGAATAATTCTTTTTATCTGAGCATCCAACTGTTTGTTTATGTATCGATTCAAACTTTCTGTGAGCGTAAATTGTGTAAATTTCGATATCAAAGTATCTTTTGAGTTAACAGGCAATCCTATATTTATCGCTCGTCAAAGGGGCCCAAATTGTTTCGGTACGAAATTTCGTTGCCGACAACATGGCAAGGTCATTTAACCCTCAGTTGCTAAGTTTCAGTTTATTTAGTGATTTGTTCAGGCCCATTTTGTTCTTATTAATACAGACCAGGCTTTGTGAGATTAGGAAACACACAAATTGGTGTGTAAGCGTATCGTTAGTGATTTAAATGTTCATGCCAGGGCTGCATGTTATGGCTTTTTTTGTTCCTGATTATTAATAACATATACGAAGGAACAATAACTTAAACCGAGTAGATTCACATCAAAGCATTTAGAACTTAAGTAGTATTTTTTACTTGTCTTTCTAATAAATTGGTCTCTATATTTTGTCTTAGTTTTTCCCAATGTGTGCAAGAATGTCTACCTAGGCCTTCTGTTCCAGATGGTTTCAATCTGTTCCTGAAGTGCACATGACCTTGAGATCCCTGGGTTCTCCTAACAAGATTCTTTGTCTTCCTGTAATAATGTTATCTGGTCGTCAGCTTCAGCTATAGAACCTTCTGGCTGGAGCTGGTACTAACCAGCGCTGTCTCTTCTTAAAATAAAAAACAACAGTCTCATGTCTTTCCTTGTTTATCTCTCTGTCTCCCTCTCTTCTCTCTCAATCTTCTAAACCCCTTTCTCGTTCTCTCTCCGTCTTTACATCCTCCGTCTCTGTGTTTTTACGTGTTTATCTGGGTTTGTTATATTTCTCCCTTTCCTCCTTTCCCTTATGTCTGTGACTCTGCCTTTCAGCTTCACTGTAATTTTAAAGTCTGTCGGTCTGCCTTTCTGTCCCCTTAATACTCTCTAAAGTCCTCTCACTCTCTTTCCTCTCTCTCTCTCTCTCACTAACTTCTCTTTACAGATTTTATGCATTTTAAAGAGTGGTTTATTGCACAACATTTGACAATTTTTTTAATCGTCGCCATTCAAAATTTTTATTAGATCTACCGGAAAATGCGTCTTTCTGTTTTTTACCTAGTACAGGTATGTAATGTCATTTACCAAAGGACAATTAGAAAAGTGTACAATCTATACAATCTTATCTACTTCTAAAAACATCTTCACCCAAAAAACTAAAAGTAAAGCTTTTTATTATCTCTTACTACTCCTATCATATTTTAAAATGTTTCGGAATCGGTTCTAAGTAGAATATTAAATTTGCATGCTACATGATCTAGTAAGATTTTTAAGCCTTAATTCTAACTCTCTATCTATATGCAGGTGTCTTCAGGCATGTCTGTCTGCCCTAAGGCTCTTAGATAAGCTCATGCTGTATTCAGTCTCTATACCATTCTGTTTACAGTCATCCAGCCATGGAATTTAAGCATACTAAAATTTGTTTCTTGTCGGTTAAATAATTTAGCTCAGTTGAGACACACGTATCCCCAAGAGAGAAAAATTGGATTTATCCATTCAGACACAGTGCGATACGCTATCGATCTATTGCAAGTTTCTATCTTGTCATCTGGATTACGTCCTGCTTTACCAATTCGTCACCTTTGTTTTAGACTCAAACTTTTATCCCCGTTTCACCCATCTTTGCCCCGCAAAAAGGTAAAAACTAAACCGATACATTCCTAATTTTTTATCAATCATTTTTTCTCTCTATCTGCCTATCCAGCCACATTTTGTAACCACCCGCCTACCCATTAATTTTGTACATCTGCCTGTTGTCAGTCTGTTGAACTATCTATCTGATCGTCTACCTACTTACCTTTTTATCCATCTACCTATCTATCTATCTACCTACCTATCTATCTATCTACCTACC
>BMAT01005067.1:160836-173061 GCA_019649035.1 Elysia marginata
TAATAATAATAATAATAATAATAATAATAATAATAATAATAAGGATATCACCCTGAGAAAACATTCAATGCTTATGAGCACTTAGTATTCCAGCAAGAGACAACCAGCTTTACACTTTTAATGAAAGTCTGTCCACCGTGCTCTTTCAAAAACTCTAGAAAACTGTTAAGTAACAGTTTCATATAAAAATTGGATATAGATCTTGTTGACATTATTTTTTAAAGAAAAGACAACATTTTCCTGAAAAAAAAACATCTTGTTACCAACAGAATTTCCTTAATTTTGTTTTCTTTGACTCAGTGCGGCCGCTGCTGCCCACGCTGAATTGTAAACATGGGCATAGAGGAAAGCAGATAGTGCCACTTTTATGAGCTAACAATACCTCAGAGATGTCAAAATTCACCATGTCGACGTGGTCATTGAGATGCTACTGACAGGGTGTCTGCCTGTTCTTAGATTTTTTTTTAAATTTTAATTTGAAGTTTCGAAGTAACTTTCACAGTTTTAGATAGGTTCGTTCCCCCTGGTCTGAATGAATTTCTAGCGAGAGTCAAATTAGTTTAAAAGTGGGGAGGAAAAAGTTCTCATGTATACATTAGAAAGAAAAGCATTAGAGAGAAGTGTTTCAACAATGAAACCCATACAACTGAACGCAGTTAAATGTATGACTAGGCACATTTCGAATCAAGTTTGAGTTATTGCTAAATTGTAAGTATATTTGTTTTTGTGACGCAAAAAAGGCTATAATAGAGACCTTAAGCACACGCACCGTGTCTCACTACGCGTACGTGAAAATCGGGAAAGCAGATCAAGGAAAGTACAAAAAAAAATGAAACCAGTTTCTAAAAATAGACCCACAGACGTTCCCGTCATGCTCACGCGTTGGCTGCTTAAAGTCTGTAATGTTCCACTAAATTCCCGCATAAATATATCTTTAAAATTATGTACCATGTGCACGTGGAAAAAAGCTGTTCTTACTCTTTGTATTAATTTGAAAAGAAAGTGACAATATAGGAGTCACGTTTCTCACTCGTTATCCCTCTTTCTCTCCCTCTTTCTTTCTCTCTCTCCCTCTCCCTCTTTCTCTCTCTCTCTTCTAGTCTCTTTGACAGAGCATCCATTTTCTCTGTGTATCTCTCTGTCGCTCATGTTTTCTGCTCAAAATTCCACTTTCCATCACAATAACGCCCCTGTCTATCCATTATCGATCCAGACTAAACTGAACACAGTTTATGTATAACCAGGCCTGTGCCGGATAAAGTTTGATTAACTGTTAATTTCTTTAGTACATGTTTGTTAATGTGATGTAAACTCGCTTTCGATGTTTCTATACGTTACGGCATAAGAGAAAAGTAAAAAAAAGTAACATATCGCGTGTATAGGAGGGGGGTGGGGTGGGGGAGAGGCTATTCTTACTCTAAATCACTCTAATATTAAGACTCCGAAATCAAGATTTAAAAAATGTTAAAGAGAGAGGCTACTTTTTAAACTATCAATATCTCTCTTTATCTATCTCTCTTTCTTTTTTTTCTCTTTATTTCTTTCTTTTCTCTCTCTCCCTCTCTTTTCCACTTGGTGTTTTTTACTAGAGGCAGCATATCTTTATTTTTCTCCATGCATCTCGTCAGTCTGTCGCTCCTTCTTTCCTACCCAACTTTTTCTCTTTCCCTCAGCTGCTTAATAAAACCATTGTCACTCCAATGTATCGATCCATACCAACCGCGACTGAAATATTCTGCGGTTCTTCTATGTGACACTCATAAAACTCTAGGCTGCGCTTAAAGATGTACCAGGTGTTGCCAACTGAAGGTCGCACTCAAAGTGTGAGGGATAGCACCTGAGTAAAAGGTGAATAAATTTGCGTTAGTTATTTCACACTCTGCGACCAAGTGTGACGATAAAGGTCACAAGATTTACTGTCATTCCAGCAGATGTAGTGGAAGAAGTTGGTGAAATCTTTCACAGCCCACTCGCCATCAGCTATTCCTAGAATCTTGAGTAATTTACGTGTCCCAAGTATAAACCATGTGTTTCTAGTCAAAACGATTGTAATCGTTATTTTGTTATAAAATTATGTGATAGGCCCTTTGATTGATTAGAGCATGGGGATTTACGTTTCGCTCTGCACAGCGTCAAGTTGCTTAGTTTTTTGTGTTTGTTTTCTGCAATCACCCAGACTAATTGAATATCATAGGAGTTAGCAGCCTTGCTTTAGCTAGCCAAGTGACTGAGCTTCTGTTGAACAGAAGGAGCCAATTTTATTAACCATTGATTACGATCTAATGAACTGTCTATCACAATTTAACAGTTCTCCTCTATATAATCTTAGATCCACCGATTTATAAATTTAGCAATCCATATCTGTTTACATTTTATATACCGGTTCAGGCTGCCAATTTAAACTTAACAAGCTGAACATTTTTTTTTTATAAAATATAATAAGTCTGCACTCGATTCATCAGTTTATCAATAAGAATTATACATTCAGGGCCGGTGTTGTGTTACGGCTATGCGATTACTTTTAAAGAAAATTTTGTTTCATGTTCATATTCCCTATTTCAGGCCATTACATAGAATTTCCAAAGAGTGAAGAAAATCAAATTTACTCACAATCTCGTTATAGATATGCCACGACGATCGGCAGCTTAATATAGTATAACATGCAAAGTTTTTGTATGTTTGTTAGGGCTAAACCAAATGAGTATTTAAGCTGTCTTGAGATTGGTTTTTGGAATTTCTTTCCTGTAAAGCTACAAAGAGATAAACGTACGAGTGTGTTCTTTCCTATGTGCATTCAAAAAGTGTAACCATTAGTCTTCTAAATAGTGATTAAAGTCTTTGAATTTCCATAAAACTGGTGTGTAGCGTTCTAGTTTCACTCAGTGTGCTCGTATAGAAATACACGTTGAAACAAACTATGGTATTTAACGCCGGTTCCGTGTATTCCATACTAAAATAAAGGCAATTATTGAGTGAACCTAAACTGTATGTCAAAAGGCTACGTTCAAATAATTTCACTCTGTCACTATAGCCGCTCGCTTGTAGGGTCGTCTGACCGCACAGCTTTGGCTGCTCCTCTTATCTCCGCGATGAAGATTCTCTATTCGTCTCGGTTCTCTTTAGTTATTTAGCATAAAAAAATCTCCAAAAATCATGAGTTGGTTACGCCCGTCCTCCCCAAGCTCTTTCCAGTAGTCGTGTCGGTTAAATCAGATCTAAATGTCCGAGACAATCTGAGTTGACTTACCGTGTCGATCCATCCATCGATCAGGCGCCGTGGCGCACAGTACAGCTGACCGTCTCACGAGTGAACAGCTGACCACTCACACTGTTCGATCAGTCACAGTCAGCGAGCGGTCAGATGAGGGTCTGGTGAGTTTACTAGAGGAATCTTAAATTTAGTATAATGGACAAATAGAGATGTTTTGACTTTTTAATTTGTTCCTCCTCTTAGAAAAAAAAAGAACAGAGTTGAATAGAAAAATGAAAAAGAGGGGAAGGAGCAGGGGAAAGTGCAGAAGAAGGGAGAGAGGAGTAAGGGAAGGAGCAGGAGAAAGTGGAGAAGAAGAGAGAGAGGAGTAAGGGACGAAGCATGACAATGGCAATGAAGCCAAGAGAAAAAATATGACAATGGCGATGAACAAGACACAAACAAAAACTGATAAAAAGAGAAGCGAAAATCTGTAAGAGGACGGTGAAGAGGAACGGAAATAGACCGAAGAGTAAAAAAGGACGAAAAAGAAGAAAAAGGTGAATGGAGTTTAAAATCGCACACTGCGGTTCTCACGCTTTTTTCCATACAAAAATAAACAAAATAATACTTTTTTTAATTGCTCATGACTTCATTTCAGATTGAAAATACTCTTTCAATGCACGCAGAAGCTAATACGAAATCAACTTAAGTTTATTTGACACTAAACCAAATGTATTCTTGACTTCTTTTTTTCGCTATTATCTACCGCCCTCTATGATGTTTGAATCTTGAACGAATTTAAAAACAAAAGCTCATTCCCAATTATGCTGTGGTGTCGAAATGTCTCTTACAACAGCTTGTACATATGAGAAAAGTCTTGCCACCGCATTTTTTTTATTGGATAAACATAAACAATCAGAGCATGATAATCTTCGATCGTCTCTATTTTTGTTACTGGCGGAGATAATTGTCTAGATAACTTGTTTTTTTATTGTGTAGATATCACACTTGAGAGCTTGGCGTTAAGTAATGATTTAGTTTGCCAACACCGTTATCGACCACTCATCCAGGATTATTTCTCTTCCCTACAATCTATTTCAGTCTTTCTCTTGATTTCCACATGCAATTACGACAACAAAACCACTAAAACCTGTTCAAGAAAGTCTATTCTTTTTATTCTTCTCGCTTGGGTTGCAAAGAGGGTGTAAAATATTTACTAGCTTGCTAATTCTGAGTTGGAGATGTATTTGCGACTACAATATCTCTGTGGTTGTACTTGTTATCATTAATTTCTTCAAGAAACAGATAAAAAAATCGAAGTTTCTCATGGTTGAGCATCAATTTCTAACAATAAAGTAATCCTTCTTACCCAGATCTCTGATCGAACTGCGCTTTGATGATGGTCTATTTCAAATCGATCATTTATCTTTAAAAAAGCAAAACCTACTACTATTTTGAGAGATTAAAAAGGCGACACCTGTTTGGTAATAAAAATATAAAGATTTTTATCTGCTAGAAGATTCATCTCATGATTAGTAATTTAGTATACTGTATTTGATATACTATTGTAATGTTGGAATATAACGCTTTAGAAATGTCCGTTCTTAATTGAATTTTATCTAATGTGTTTTAAATGTAGTTGTGAAAGAGAAATCGTTTTTGTCTTTTTATGTTTTTTTTTAGTCAAGTTCTTTGAATGAATGAATGAATGCATGAACAACTGAATGAAAGAAACTTTATTTACCAATGAGCACGGAAATTTGTTTTGATCTTGTTATATATATATATTATCCACAACGACCTCATTACTTATTGTTCTGTCGTGGCCCTGAATGTTTGAGTGTTAGAGGACGTAGTAGAATGGTCAAGACATATATATCTATTTATTTATATACATAATTTGTGTAATGATACACGACCAAAGCATTTTATATATAAAAAGGAAAAATGCATAAAAATCATAATGACATTTAAAAGAATGACAAAAGTTTGCATAGGTAAAAGTGATATAGATATATTATATTTTGTAAGAGAAAGATAGATAGAGAGATAGGGAGAGGCAGAGATAGTGGTGAGAGGGGTATGGAGAGAGGAATCCACGAATAAATAATTATGTTAAGAAATTGTAACAATGTATGAAAACAAATAGCGTAAAAGATTTCAGAATGTAAAAAGTCAAATTTTAGTTTAAATGCATGCGAAAACTGCACCTCAAAACACCATTACGAAGCAAAATAATGTTATTTCTGACCAATTGTGAATCCCGATATTAAAATGCATAAAAATATAAATGTAGCGTAGCAAAATTGTTTGAGATACATGTTGCGAATAAAGATAGTTTGAACCTTTTTGTCAAGGCAATGCCGTGTAAAAAGGAGACATTAAATTTTATACACTATAGATCTAGCGAACAGTTGAAGAAAGTAAGAAAAGAGAGAGCTACGAGAAGGACATGGTGGTGCGAGAGAGAAAGGTCGGGAGCACGAGAGAAAAAGTCAAGAGATAGGCCAGGCGATAAAATATGTTCCACTAAGTACCCAGGTATTTTACAGCCAATTATTTGAATGTTATTCTGCGGTACAGATTTCTATATTAGAGACCTTTAGCACACGCACCGTGTCTCAATACGCGTACATGAAAATCGGGAAAACAGATTGAGAAACTATAAAAATAATGAAACCAGTTTCTAAAAATAGACCCACAGACGTTCTATTTTTAGAAACTGGTTTCATTATTTTTATAGTTTCTCAATCTGCTTTCCCGATTTTCACGTACGCGTATTGAGACACGGTGCGTGTGCTAAAGGTCTCTAATATCACCGTAAGCCGTCGTGTGATCTATAACTTCCCTCTTAATCTGTTAAATGTTTAGATGTTTTAGTTCACATTTCATGATATTTTCAACATATTACTTTTAACAGTTCACATTCCATGATGTGCTTTTATATATTAGGATGAACAAAACGACACATTCAGAGAGCGAAAGACAAAAGAAACAGAGAGACAGACAAAAAGAGAGAGAGAGAGGTGGGGGAAGAGAGAGAAAGAAAGAGAGAGAGAGGTGGGGAGAGAGAGAGAGAGAGAGAGAGAGAGAGAGAGAGAGAGAGAGAAAAGAAAGTTTAAGTGAACGAGTGTGAGTGGTTTGTATAGCTCTTCATCAACTCAAATCCTTTTAGCACATCACTTGAGCAACCTGACATGCTATTGCCAACCAATATACCTTCTAAACAGCGGCACTTCATCTAGCATGTTGACAAGATTTCTCAATGCCCATAGACAAGTACATACATGTATGTATTTAACATCGAAGTGAGGCGGGGAATGTATCTACAACATTCATAATTTGGATCATTCTGACAAGCAACGAATCAAAACTCTGATGTCTTTGCTCTGAGAGGCGATCGCTCATCACAACGCACTACCAGTAAAATACACGAAATCGTAAGAAACAGCATATTTACGCTCTCAGAGTTTCAATACGAGGGACTGTACTGAGAAAATCTTCAACAGCTCACCTCAAGCATTATCCAACTTCTCGAATTTCAGGCCTACACTAGAAAACTGCCACTCCATTATTACAGCATCTTCTGACTTCCTTCTGGGAGCAGCCGGTGACTCATTGTGACTGAGCCAGACCCGAGTTGAGCTTCACCTACCTGATAAAAGTGCGCTGTGCCCTTTGCTGGCACACCTTTCTTTACCCCCAGAAAACACAGTTCACCGTGAGCAGTCTCTCAGGGGTACCTGACTTAACTAGGCTAAGACACGAGCACAGACACCTTTTTTTTTACTGTAAGCTAGCCTACAGGATTGGTCGGAATAGAACCAACAGTCTAATGCACGAGAAATCAGAAGCCCTTTAAAAAAAAACCCACAGGTTTAGTTTACATCATTGTCTTCCTACGCTTACTCTTATCTGTTACCATGGCAATGCTGGCCCTCTAGACCAGAATCTAACAACTTAGATGAATCGCGGGACTTGGCAGAAAAATTCTTAGAATTATCTTCGAAGTTTTTACCAAACAAAAATAATCACAGCAATATCATTCTTGTTATCATAAGATACTAGTACTCCTCAGTCTTTACTGCCATCTTTGTTTTTTTAAATTTATACGAAGTACTTCCTCCTTTTTCTTAGACATTTTTATGGTGTTCATGTAATGTCCTACATTTTATCCTCGATGTTTAAATCGTTTAACACTATGCATTGTTTACTGTTTTTGTGTCAGGCTTGTTTTTGTTCCTCGTTGATATCAATTTGAATACTATGGCCGAACCAACAGTAACTATCATAGCTGTCATTTCACCGAAACATGACTAGTCAGTGGAAGCTAGCTACTGGAACCTAATCACCTCAGCTGAGCCCTATGAGGTTGAAAAAAAAATGAAAGTACTGGGGCTGGATCAACGCAGTATAAAGATATTTTACGAAAAACTTTATCCATACACATTTATGAGTAGAAGCAGAGAAACCCAGCTGAATTTTATAGCATCATAGTTTTAGCATCTAATCAACCGTCAGATAATGAACCCTTGGAAAGCATATAAATCGCCAGACCGCCTGTGACCAATGCTTACTGACGTTTGAGCCGCCACTGCCGCTATTTGCTCAGCATAGTGCAGCCTGGATGAGTGCCATTGTGTTAAAGTACATGCTTGCTGTTGCGCCTCGCTGAACTATTGACAAAACATGTCTAAACTTTACGTCATGGTTGTAAATAAATAAGCCATTTTAGCACTGCAAACTTTGTAACTGAAACCGTCCCGGCTCAGTGAGCCCAGCATGAGTACCAGCAGCCAGACACACTCCGTGAAAACATCATTTCTTATGATTCTTGGTCTAAAGTGTTTTCATCCTCCCTTGACAATCGATGTAGGTTTTGTTGTTTAAGTTTAACACATAAATAGCGCAAAGCAAACTGTTGTACAAACAATAAGTTGTAGTCAGCAATAATTTGAACTTTAGTCCATGATGTTATGGCTAGGTAGTTTTGTCTTTTGTGATACAATTGCACTACATGTATATAATAGGCCTTAAAGCTTTGTAGACCTATGAGAAGATATAAAAATATGGACAGGCCTAATTGTTGTCAATGCGTGTTTGATACAATCCCCATAGAGCCATTGAGGCATAGAGAATCCAGACTAGAAAAAAACGCATGCATGGCTATTTACCATTCATTGGGACTCACGAAGTCATACAGCTCTCTGAGTTAGCCTACCCGTGCTAAAAAGTTTTTCCAAGGTTGAACCATCAACAACAGTGGTTTTTTTTAATTCACTGTGTAGTTTCTGTTAGAAAAGAATAACGGAGAGCGGGACGCATAGTGTACACGTATTGTTAAGAACTTATTCACTGGAACTCGCTACCCATGACTGCGTGCATAAAAAGCTACACACTGTAGAACCTGTTAGTGTTATCAATTTTCAAGTTCGCCTTGTAATGTGAACAAGTAGAAAGTAACTGCCGGTATAACCTTGTTTTGGATTATTTGAAGTTAAAAAGCAATGCTTTGAGGATAAATTAACAAATGTTTATAATTTGGTGTCCCAATCTTACATTTGACGGCCTCATATATACATGTAGTTAAAGGCGATTTCTCGTTCTAGAACGTTTATTTCGCTCGCTAATAAAAGATCCACATAACATTGACGCTATTGTCTAGTAGATAATCTATATGATCGTTTTTTATTTCATTTTCTTCAAACTAGTAGTCGAAGGGGTGCTTGAGTGTTGCGCCTAGAGCAATGTGTATAAGATGGCAGGTGGCGCTTTTTACAAATGGAAACGAAAGTAGTTCCATTTCTCTACATGTCTCACTCTTTATGTCTACTCCCTATCCTGAAAGTAGTTCCATTTCTCTACATGTCTCACTCTTTATGTTTACTCCCCATCCTGAAAGTAGTTCCATTTCTCTACATGTCTCACTCTTTATGTTTACTCCCTATCCTGAAAGTAGTTCCATTTCTCTACATGTCTCACTCTTTATATCTACTCCCTATCCTGAAAGTAGTTCCATTTCTCTACATGTCTCACTCTTTATCTCTACTCCCCATCCTGAGTGCTTCTTATTCCTTTTCCTCTCACTTGTCTCTAATCGTATTTCTGTCGTTACTTCTTTCTCTGACGTTGTAATCGTTTCAGTTGCTGAAGTTTTACTTGGATCTGGCAGAAAGTAAGCGTGAACCTACGATTCTTTTCTCGTCGTTTTCAACAAATGAAGAAACAACAGTTCATTGCGGTATTTTTCGATTTTGCGCATCACACCTGCCTCTCAAAAACGTGTTACTACCTTCAGGTCTCAGGCTAAAGCCGAATTGTGGACAGCGATGCGGCTCTCCTGGGCGATTGACAGGAAGCTATTTTACCTCATACAAAATTGTATACTTTGGCCAAATATTTTAATTTGAATATTTGTACAAATATTAAGTGTTAAAATTTGTGTCAGGTGCATTGCTCTACAGGTCTAAGCATACTTACTGTAAACCACACTTTCACAATTTGCAACTGTAGATGTTACAGTTGGCTGTTGGATTTGAAACAGTGATAAAATATCTATAATTAGTGCCTCTACTCAATATCTTTTATAACATATTTCCCCTTTTTCAACTTTAAGCATTGTAGAAGTTAACTATCGATATAACATGGGCCGTGCTACCCATGTTTTTGTGTTGGCATTGGTGTCTGTAGCTTGATGCTCGAATTGCTGCTCAAGGTAACACGACATGTATTCACACTGTTTACTCATTCAACGAGGTGGCATCATTACCCTCATCATACATGCAGATCCTAGAACCTCCATCATGCCTCAAACAAAAGTACTCTTTGTACACAAACATTTTTAAGTCCCTCGCTTTTTTAACCATTGCGCACCAAGTTTATGGACTCCACAGTCAAGTCGTTTAAGGTTGAGAAAAAAAAAGTACCTTGGTTCTAGAACGATAGTAGATTTGAACAAAACACGAGCTTTTGTTATAAGCCAATCATGTATATAATTCCAGAGGAGCGAAACCTTGAAGAGTTATCGGGGCAGTTCAGGAGGAAGCGAAGCGTTATTGACTTTACATCCTGAACAACCTACAGGTAAACTAAGCATGCCTAGACATGGTATGCCAACATTGACGTCACACTCATAGGCTACAGGCCCTGCTCACAGTCTGATGTGTGCAACCTGTGTGTTATGTATGTTATACTAGACAGTCCAAAACATGCAGAAACACAGGTGTATGGTTGTGGGTGGTGAATCTATCAAGTAATCAAGTACAAAACAAAGACAAAATTAATTTTAAGCGATGTGCAGTTTGGACAAAGGTATTTTACCACAAGAGCTGTTGCTGCAATTTATTTAATCCAAAATTGAGCGAGATGTGGATTTACATGCTATTTTTAACAGAATCGGTGAACTTAAAGCAGAAAACCGGAGAAAATAGGAGAAGAAAAAACACACATGATATTATTTGTTTTACCAGCATAAGCCTAGACTTCAGGTCTAGCATGGGGTGGAGAATCACGTAAAAATCTGGCAAGGTCATGACCCAATGATGTCAATACTTGCCTGTTATCAAAGGCTGGAGGACTCTTCTACAACATCGCGGCTTGTAAAGATAATTATGTTCGGAGAAAAAAAGAGACTAAAGTAAAACCTAACAGAAAACAAATACAATACCTGAAGCGAGACAACAAGACTTGCCGTCTCAGCTCGTAAGTCATCTCTAAAAGTGCTTCGCTTTGTGCCAATTCTCTACGGAGTTTGTAACTGACGTTACTTTATAAGAGGCATTGTCTGTTTTCTTCTTCTTTACTCGGCGCGGACAATTTTTTTTACCGCTGGCTTATTTTCAAATAAAATTTGCGACAACAAATAAAAATGAAATAAAAAAGAACTAAGTAAAAGCATCACGGTCACTACAAAGTGATTGGTTGGTAGACACATCTCGGTTAATCTTTGTTCAGACTTTGCCGTTCTTTTACCTTCTGATCTAGCTTGTGGTTGGCTTTTTATTTTCACTGTAACGAGTCAGTATTTTGTATCAAAGATTTTAGTATTTCGCAAATGGGTGCTTAATTTTTTATCTCAATTATACCCATCTTCTTTTATCGCCAAATTTCATCTGCATCTTCGTTGTTCTAGCCTTGAAAATGTTGAATCAAATCCAGATTATTTTATTTAATATGAACCTAAATTCATACATAGTGAAATGTATTGTCTTGGATGCGCTATAAAATTTTCTGTTTGTCTGTATATATCTTTCTATCATAGGTTTTAGATTGAAATAACAGAACTTTTAGAGTGTTCTTTTTGAGAGCGTAATAATTGTCAGTTTTACCTAAATTTTGTGCCTTGTCAAGACCTATAAGTTTCAGGCTTTTGTCTTGGCTTCGGCTGTGTTCATTAACAGGAACTTACTTTTGTGCATACAATGCGCGTAGATTTCCTTTCGCACGTTCAAGAAGCTCTTTTCTCAAAATAGCAAATTTTTCTTCTAAGTGCAACGAACATGTTTTTTTTTCTCTGGCTTGTATAGCCTTGCACGTTGCAATATCTCGCATTCAGTTTTGCGATACATCTTTTTTTTTATTTTTAGGGCCCAATTGTGTTCGATAAATGTGGTAGATTTTTAGGGTTCAACTCTAGAAGATGTCTTGTGTAGGTTATAACTGGTCTTAAAAGTGTTCTCTGTAAGTCCTACATAATGCTTCTTGTTTATTTGTTTTTGTCTGTGTTACAATGGCTCTGTAAATTATGCACTTTGCGAGGCAGTTTCCATTCAGTGGGCAGTTTAATCTTTGTCGGTAGTTGCCGTTTCTGCTATAGGTGTGATTTCATTACGGTGATATTGTGACAGCAGCTGACGATATGATGTTACTATTGAAGATTTTGTGTAGGCTGTTTGTATTTTGGAAATGTCGGTCATACATCTATCTATCTATCTATCTATCTGTTTATCTATCTATATATCTATCTATATATCTATCTATATATTTGTCTATCTACCTATCTATCTATCTATCTATCTATCTATCAATCTATC
>BMAT01005067.1:233917-247703 GCA_019649035.1 Elysia marginata
CAAGGGGACTCGAAACATCAATAAATTTATCTTCTTTGAAACTTTGTAAAACAAAAACTACTAGAGGTACATGCATTCTGTTTTTTCATATTGTTCCTTAAACTCTGCACTTTCTGGTGGTGTTAAATTTGCAGATACTAAAATTTTCTTCTTAAGCTGGGTTTTCCCAAGTTGGGTCACTTCAACAAGAGTAGCGGAACTTTTCTGATGTCAATCCGAGTGAGATTTGATCTTTAAGGCTAGCACATGCTGATTTACGTTCTAGCGTAATTTTTTAGAAAATATTTTAAAGACAACACTATGTGGAAATAAAGGGACGCTACTCTTGCTTTACCTCTCATTCCCTGATTCAATTTTAGTATGAGTACGGTCATAAATCAACAGAAAGCACATTATGTAAAAACAAGAGGCGAGATTTCAGAGCATGCTGGTTAAAGAAAGCGGCTGAAACATTGCGCTCAAATTGAATTGTTTGTCAAGTGATAAGATGCCAATCTTTTGGGCGTTAGGTGTTCTCAGTCGGAACAACATTATTGCAGACTTAAAACAACAAACTGAAAAAGTATCATTTAAATTGCTGCTGTTATTTTTTTTTTACTAAGGTTTTAAATGGTAACCTACGAAAACAAGACTCATTTAAGACAGCATAGTTCTGTTTGCATTGGAGAAACGAGAGATGTACTTCCCACTACCGTCTTCACATAAAACTGACTTTCCATGCAGTGGTTAGGTCCGTGTTAAACTTGAAAAGTGCTTGACATTATTTGGAAATTATTGCCATGTCTGATCAAAACCCCTAACAATTGAACATGCTTTTGGCTTTCAAACAGATTAAGAATGATGACAGTTACAACAATGCATGTGCATTGTCTTCTTGAAGGATTGAAAGATATTAGGTATGGATTTAGCAGCGGTTTAAAGCAGGTTTTCAGTAATAATGGCCGAGAAATCTTTCCTTTCGTATGAATTCAACCCTCGACTTGAAAGTAGCTTCGACACTCACCACCTTCCAACCCAAAGAAAAAAGCCTATACCATGTAGCCACTAAACTTCTTAAATGAAGTCTCGTGGCGTCAGTCTTTACTTAGCCTTCAAGAGACTTGAAATTAGATTTCACAAAACAATGAAAACTTAAAGTTGATTACTTTTTTCGAACTTCAGAGACTTGATGGACAACAAGGTATTCTTCCAGCACCCTGACCTGATGCGGGCTTTGTGCGTGCACGAGACGGTGATGCAGCTGATGGTCAACACCCTCAACAAGGCGCAGCAGCAGCAACAACAACAGCAGCAGGTCGCGGCAGCGGGAAGCACTGCAGAGACCGCGGGGAGACAACCGCCTCAGTCGACTACCATGGACAGTTTTAGCGAGCAGAACAAGGTGAGCGAAGGGAGATAGGGGGGTGGGGAGAGGAGATAAGCTGATGAAGCACTGCAGAGTTTTAGCGAACAGAACAAGGTGAGCGAAGGGAGATTGGGGCGAGGAGGAGGGGAGATTAGCTGGGGAAGCACCTCAGAGACCGCGGGGAGACAACCGCCCCAGTCGACCACCATGGACAGTTTCAGCGAACAGAACAAGGTGAGCGAAGGGAGATTGGGGCGAGGAGGAGATTAGCTGGGGGAGGATGATGTTTACATGGAGATGCTGTAAGACTTTGTTTTTTTAACACTTTATCGTTATGTAAGGCGATCGGGGCCAATCAGGCAGAAGGCAAACAATGAACATACAGAGTTACTAACATTTTCTTGATATTTATTTTATTTTATTGCATAGGTTTAAAAGTATTTACCTCCAGCTTTTCTTTATATTGAGGCACATGTATTTTACTTCGAGGCAAATCAAACATAAATATAGGAGATTTTTGTATACAAAGGACTGAAACTCCAAATTACTCTCAGCGACTTGTATCTGATTTACTCTGGTTCACTTACGTATACTCTTGTGTAACGAAAACTTTGGTGGACAGGAATGCGTTTTTGACTGACTCATGGTGAGAAACTAAGAATCTTAAAGAATCAGGAGAGATGAAAAGGAGGAGGGCGTGGAAAAGTGACTTGCGAAAGAGATGAAGCAATAGATGCTAGAGACCGGAAAACAGGAGACAAAAGAGTGAAGGAAGGTGTCTGAGAGTAAGACCGAGAACGAGAGAGAAAAAGAATGAGAGGTGACTGGACAGAGAGAGAGAGAGAGAGAGAGAGAGAGAGAGAAGAGGGAGTGAGAACAAAGTAAAACCACAGAGCAATTTGGTCTGAATATGACTATGAAATATGTTAAATCGCAACAAACAAAATCTACCGAGTCAAAATAAATAAGAAATTGTTTAATACTGAAATTCTCTATATTCGTGTTTCCAGGATGCGGCAGCCGAGATGGTTGTGATGTGCTGCCGATTTCTGTGCTATTTCTGCCGGACAAGTCGCCAAAACCAGGCCGCCATGTTTGAGCATCTTAGTTACCTGCTGGACAACAGCAGTATGCTTCTAGGTAAGACGCCGCATATGTGAATAGCACCTCTAAAAAACTGTGCGCATTATAGTTTTTACTATCGTTGCTAGCATTATCGGTCTCAAAGTAATCTTTGCAGCCCGGCTGCCTTATTTTTCTTTTACAATTCAAAATTATTGCCATAAAAGTTGTCTATCACTATCCTACCATTAACATCTGTGGATCTCCTATCTCATGTTTTCTCACATTCATTTAAAAAAATGATTGACATTATCACTAGCCTTTACTTAAAATCTGCAAATGTTATTTTGTACCACTGAACTTCGCCAGCCCGCCCGTCTCTGCGAGGTTCTTGTCCTCTGGACGTGGCCTACTCCTCCCTGATGGACAACAACGAACTGGCCTTGGCTCTCAGAGAATCTCACCTGGAGAAAATCGCCGTCTACCTGTCTCGGTGTGGCATACAGGTTCGTGGACGCAGACTTAAATTGAAAGTTGTGGTTTGGGAAAAAGTATGGAGTTTGCTTTTTCATGCTTATATAATCTCCAAAAACTTATCACTTAGGAATTACATGTTTTATTTTATATAGTATTATTGAACAACTTTATGTTTCTTTACAGCTTCAAATTTTTCCATCAATACTATAAATTAAAACTTTACAGCCTCTTCGTTTACATTTGATATATTTCTTGTTCGCGCTCAGTTCATAACATGCTTTTTGTATCCCAAATTTTACATTTTTATTAGGAACTTTTACACAAAAAATGTTTTATTGTTTTCATCGCGATACTAATTATAGCTTTGCAGCATTTCTATATTTGTGTTCTCTTAAATAGGTATTTAAAATCATTACCAATACCATCAATTATTTATTTGAAGGTGAATGCTGAGCTACTTGAAAAAGGCTATCCAGATATTGGCTGGGACCCAGTGGAGGGAGAAAGATTTTTGGACTTCCTCCGTTTCTGTGTTTGGAATAATGGTAACTTCAACAGTAGTTGACTGTTGTAACAGCAGCACAGTCTTGTTATCATCAATAAAGTGCCTGTATTTCTTCCCTTTGTTTAAGATTAGAAGCTTGCATAAATTTATAACAAGGCTCGTTGTATCCCCGTAACTATAACTGTCTAAGAGAGGAAGGTGTGCGTTTCGTTGGTATTGTGGTAGAATTGATGAGGAAGCTGGCTCTTGCGATATCATAAATATTAGGAAGAGAAACTTACAGGAAAGCGATAATTATACCTTCGATTTAGTTCATAAATGCCGATAAAGATGCAGATGATGACGACAGTTGCATTGATCGTGGTGTAGTTGTTTTTCGGTTTCTTCAATGGGAGATGTCAACTTGTATTATTGCACATCACTTTTTAATGGTTGTAAAGGAAATCAAACTATATAAAGAACAAACTCATGCAAAAAATCTCACCAGGCACTAAATTTATTTTTTCATAATCTTTCTGCTGCAGGTGAGAATGTCGAGGAGAACGCTAACTTGGTGGTCCGCCTGTTGATCCGACGGCCTGAATGTTTGGGCCCAGCGCTGCGAGGTGAGGGGGGCGGTCTCCTCAAGGCCATGAGAGACGGTATCAGGATGTCGGAGCAGGTGGCCGCTGCCAGGGATGAGAGCTCTTCCAGCTTCCTGCTGGCCATGAATGACGACGATGATACTGGAGGGAACTACCTGGTCAACAGGTCAATCACTGTCGCGTGTAGTTTATGATCAAAAAAGAGTCCTTTGTCTCCTTGAGTAAATAATTTCATGAGGAAATGCATACAGTTATTTAAACAAGGGAAGGATATCTTCGATTTAAAAGCTTGTCATATGTTCTGGTTTGTGGTGAAACTCTCACCAAACATGCATGGTTTGTCGACAAAAAAAAGCTAGGTTCATTTGCGAGTATTTAAATTCGTTTGCCAATTGTGGGCCTGTTTAACATATATACGAGATATTTTTGTAGATTGAAGAAGCAAATGCATCTTTTTTAAAAATTCTTATCTCCGGTCATCAGCAAGTACAAGTTCCACACTCTTCCACCCCCTGATGACGAAGACTATATTGACATGGGCGGTGCTATCCTCGAGTTCTACTCCAGTCTTGTGGACCTTCTCGGCAAGTGCGCCCCGGATGCCGAAGCCCTGAAGGCAGGACGGAGTGACTCTCTGCGAGCTCGCGCCATCTTGAGGAGTCTGGTCTCCATGGAGGATCTGGAGGGGGTGCTGGGCCTGCCCTTCATCTTGCCTGTCAGCAAACCTCCCGAGGATGATGAGGAAGGTAGGGCACAGTGGCATGGTGATGGGTTAATCAGATGCTCGACTCAGTCAGTTTGTTTGGTTGGACTTAATAATGTGTTTTTTATGTTTAAAATTTTGAAAAATGTTTTTTTTTCTTTTTATTGATAACGTATTGTAAATAAAAACCCATGGTCCAGGCTTTTTTCAAGTTTCTTTTACAATTTCAGTTGAACAGTAACGATATGAACAGTGCATATAGTTTTCAATATAGTATAAATCTATCCTGTTGATTTTAGGCGTCGTTTGAAATGTCTATCAATCCAACGCTAATCTAAACAATTAATGCACTTTGTCTTCACTCTACGAATTCGGGAAGAATATTTTCGTTTGAAGTACAATGGTATAGTTTGTTTGTGCTTTGTGCGTCTAAAAACTTTAAGTTCAAGAAAAATGTAAGCCGATGGAATAACCTCTGTTTCTTCAGAAATTTTTGTTTTAAGTTCCCTGATAATTTTTATAAGTGTTTGTTTTCCCATGACGCAAAGGGTAATATTTCGATCAGTGTTTTGGAGATGTTTTTGTAAGTGTGTGTGTGTCTATCGACTGCTTGTCACACCAGGCGGGGGTGGACCAGGAGGAGACGGGATGCCCCCAGGCTTGCTGCCCAGTCATAAAGCCAGCATTGTCATGTTCCTGGACCGTGTCTATGGTATCGATGACCAGGCCACTTTCTACCGCCTGCTGGACGATGCTTTCCTGCCCGACCTGCGTGCAGCTACCACACTGGACATGGTACGTTGGGCAGATCAGCATATTTGCTTGAGGGAAAGATACAATAGAATGGCAATGGATGAGATATGAAGAAATCATCTTGAGCAAGCAATATTAAATCAGCGACAATAGCAAAAGAACTGGAGGAAACGTGCATTTAGAGATTTTGCTGTTTAGATGATATGAGTGTTCAAAATTCTTACCTTCTATAACTAGATAGATATAGGCAACGGTTTGAATGCAGCTAGATGAGAACGTCAAACTAGAAAGAAGCAATTTCCGAAAATTGCCTACTGTTAGTTTATGACTCGGTTAATAAGAGATTTTAAAAAATGGAGATGAATTAATTTAGCCTAACGCATACAAAATTAATCTTCTATGGCCTCTCGGATATAGGAGATTTCAAAATATTTACCTTAACCAGTCATTTTATTCATTTACTTAAGATTTAACTTGTCATCATTTTATTTGGTCGATGGGATCGAAACTTCAATAGCCTGACATTGTTCCATACCGTCAATTCTAGGCGGCGGCGTCGGAGAGTGACATGGCGCTGGCCTTGAACCGCTATCTGTGCACGTCCGTGTTGCCACTGCTGATGAAGCACAGCCACTACTTCCGGGAGTCAGAGCACGCCTCTGTGTTGCTGGAGACCATGCTACAGACCTGCTACCGTCTCTCCAAGTGTAAAACTCTCACCAAGGGCCAGCAGGAGATGGTCTCCGATTTCCTCGTCTCCTTCACACTGTACGTTTGAAAAGTGTTTTTTTTTCTTTCTAACTGTGAAGTATTTTGTAGCAAAAATAGAACAAAGAGTTTCGTTAAAGCTTACAGCATTGCAGTCTTGGTAGCTATTTTTTTTTTCAATCAAATGACATGTAGAAAGTGTCCTTAACTATCGTCGTGTCCATACAAACCAACTGGTCATGCATTGTTGGTTTTTGTCAAGCTGTTTACTCATTTATAGTTTTGATGACTCTCAGCCAACTTATCTACATTATAGTGTCGGCAAATATTCTCAAACTGGGTTTGAACTGTGCTTTCTGTATCTGTATTTCAGTGCACATCTGCTAACAATTTTCATTTCATTCAGCGATTTGAGTATTTATTTTATGTTAAGAAACAACTTATAAAATATATGAAAAAAATAAAAAGTGCGTATGTCGTGGCATATTTAAAGTATGTTAAAATTCCTTTAAAATCGCAAGCTTCTTTTAATATGTTGTTTTCATTTTGCAGAGAGCTTCGCCTTCCTCTGATGACAAACCTGCTCAGAAAACTGACTGTAGACGTCCCAGCCCTCTCAGAACATGCAGTTGTGCCTTTGAGGGTGCGTATATGGCGGTGGGATGACACGCTTGAAACGCCAATAGTAACATATGAATATTAATTTTATGATACCTAAGATAAGACAGTGCATATACACAAAACGGTCTTAGCACAGATAAAAGTTAGTTGAATTTCAGGCGTCGTATTAAATGATGCTTTGCAACTAACCATGTTTTGAAATTGGTGAGGCTTTTGAAAACATAATAAGGCAAAATTCTTAAATCTATTTGTCTCTACATCCATCTTGCATTATTGCCTTTCAAAATGGATTTCTACCTGAAATATTTATTCCTGAAAAGGTCTGATAAGTTTTAACATTATAAAGTACACATTGTTACATTCGTCATTGGTTTCTTGCGGTATTAAAATGTCTGTGTGACCAGGTCCTGACCTCCCACTATGAGCGAAGTGGTAGCTACTACGGTACGGGCGCTGGACGGGGCTCTGTGGCCAGCGAGGAAGAGAAACGTCTCACTATGATGCTCTTCAACGGAATCTTCGAGTCTCTGGCGAAGAGGGTAAGTTGGAAATGTTGAACTATCGCAGTGCAATGGCTTCCGCTTAGTAAACTTCTGGGAAATATTACATGGTTGTAAACAATAAAACAACAATATCTAACCATAACATTGAGACAGCAATCTTTCTGAACCAAATGGACATTGTGTCGTAAATCCCAAGCTTTTTGACTATTTGTAATATTTTAGAAAACCTAGACAAACAAAATCATATATTTCTTTGCATACTTAAAATAGCGCAATCAATTACTGTTCATTTGAAAAGAAATCGTGCTTCTTTCTTCATTTAAGAGTGCAAGATTATGGACATCAACAATCATCGCAATGTCTTCACAGTCATACAGGTTTTTTAATTCTATTTGAAAATTCTTAATTGCGTGTACAATTAAAAAAATACCGAAATAGCATTGAACCGAATATTTTGGGCTTTACAAATGTTAAAGACTACATTTTTTTGCATATTTACAACCAAATCATAAAGCCCCAAATAAATAAACAAGAAATCTGTGATGTCAAAATTGTAAAACGTTCTTTTTACACCATGCTAGATCTAAGTAACACAATCGCGTAATTCTATCATCGCTTATCAGGCCTATGACCCCGAGCTGTTCTCCAAAGCACTGCCATGCTTGTCAGCGATTGGCTGTGCACTGTCACCTGACTACACACAGAGTCCACATGATGACAGTTGGTTGACTCATACCTCCGTAGACCTGGACGGCACGTACAATCCCAGACCTGTAGATACCAGCAGGTACGCCAGGGTTTCACGTCCATATTTTATTCCTTTTTAAAAATTTTCTTGTAACAAAAAACAGCGGCTAGGAGCTAAGCCAGAACATCTTTTTCTTACCCGAAAATTTACAAATATACACAAAGTCGGGTCTGTAAATCTTTGAACTCTACACTGACAGCTTTGCATGCTATTGGATACAAAGCATCTTATAACACTAAACCAACTATCACCCATAGCCCTAGTGTCTCTGCACTCGGTGCCAAGAACATTAAATCTTGCCAGCATTATTAACCCCATATCATGGCATGATCATCGACCTGTAAACTATAATTATTAAACTATTTGTAACTAGATCCATTGTTTCTCCCCCTGACCTCGTGCCAGAATCCACCTGAATCAGTCGGTAGAGTCGGCTGTGAACAAGTATGCTGAGCATTTCCACGACTGCTGGGCAGTGAAGAAGGTTAGACCATTATCTATTCTTTAAAATCACGATTCTTTTTTCTCTGCTTTCTATTCTTTTTGTGACCCGTTTTGTTAAGTTGACTAGATAACGTTTTTTGTTAGTTCATGCGGTATGGTACGATACATTGACAATTAAATAATTTCTACCTCTTAAAACCTATGCTTGGTTAGAAATCTTTGACTAATTTTGAGTAAACACTCCGCTTCAAGAGTCGCGAGGGAGAACTTCACCATTCCTAGTCCATATAGGACTGTCCAGCGTCACCACGGGGCCGAAAAACATTAAGCTCAGTCTCTTACTATGGTGACTTTGTTAGTTGTTAAATCACTATTCTATTCTAGGTTTAAACATGATACAAAGGGAAGAGATATACCGAGAGGAGGGGATTAGAGAGGTAAAGAGAATGAGGGAGAGAATATTGAGAGAGGGGGGAATGGACTAAAGTTGAGGGTTCAAGCTAGACTTGAGGGTAATATTGATTAATTTATGTACTGTAAGAATCAATAGTGTTTTTGAAGCTGAAGAGGAGAATTCCTCTGTGATGTTCATTGTTGTAGGTATTATAGAGCTAGGTTGCGAAGCTTAGGACAAACAGGGATAAAGGCAGTGCCTCGTAAAACACATAATGCTCATGGAAACCAAGTCCTGCTAAATAATAAATTCACATTGTGATCTCACCCACTTTGATTCAGGTTTCAACAAGTTTCATTTCTTTTTGTTATCTCAGATTCTCCCTCTCTGTTGATACATTTATCTTTGTCACTTATCGCATTAGTTTCTGTAACTATAGATTGCTCTAACGTTTGCTTTTTGTTTTGTTTTTTTTTCAAAATGCATTTAAAATCTGTATACCGGAACCTATACATTTTTTTTCACAAATGCCAATATACTAACCAAGCCGATTCTCTAACGACACGGGGGGCCTAGATAGCTCAGTTGGTAGTGGCCTCGCTCCGTGGCCCAGAGGTCGCGGGTTCGAGCCCCAGCCGAGCACAGTCCGGGCCCCTACTGGTTGGGTCGGTGTCAGTATAATGTGACCGGCTGAGGCTAAGTCATGGTATCCCCGCTAGTCTCTGGGTGGCAGAGATTGTCATTGGGACCTAATCCCTGAGAGCACCTTTGAAGTGGAAGTGGGCTTGTAAAAATATCCTTCAATAATAATCTTTAACGACACAGATATGCTTTGCCCTTTAACATCTGAATAATTAGTTTGAAATAATAATTGTAGGAACAAGCTTAAAGACTAAGCTATATTTGTTGTTGTTGCTGGTGTCTTTGCTGCTGCTGTTGTTGTTATTACTCAACGTTCAAATTTTCAACTTCATAGATCGAACAAGGGTGGCAGTTCGGCAACACTTATGATGATGATCGCAAAGTACACCCGCTCCTCAAGCCGTACCACCTCCTGGATGAAAGGGTAAGAATTTGCGTTGTTCTATACATAAATCGATTGTAAAATCTCCATTATGTAATATTAAAATTTGAATTATGCGAATTTGATACTATTTGATACTTTATCTTTTCCGCGCGAAATTGGCTTTTCCAAAAGCGTTACATAGATTTCAATTAAAACCACAAAAGATTGTCTTAACAATAATTGATGCTAGCACTATTTACCTTTTCCCACTATCCTCATGAAGCTCTTGTATTGTGTACTGTGACCAGACCAAGTTGCGCTACATGGAGCCTGCCAGGGAGTCGCTGCGTGCTATGCTAGCCTGGGGTTGGACTATGGAGCAGGATCAGTCCAGGTTTTCATCCAATCGTGACAGTATCAAACGCAGAGCATCTAAAGGCAATGTGGTAAGTCCAGTCAATCTCTAGTAATGCTTGGCTCATTCTCTCTCTCTCTCTCTCTCTCTCTCTCTCTCTCTCTCTCTTTCATATATATATATATCTATCTCATTCGGTTTTTTTGGGGTATGTCCTCCTGTTTTGCGGATCACATATAATAATATTCTGACAACTGTTAAAATATTGTTCAATCTTTCAACGACTATTTATTTGTATTTCTTCTCATTCAAGGTAAGTAAATACTAACATTTAAGGTCTACTAAGTCCTCCGCTGTATTTAATTATCCCCTCAACTTAATTATTGTTTTAACCATGCTCTTTAAAGTACTATTTCGTCATTATACCAGACTGCTTCGATTCTTATTATTCATAATTATTTATTAATTCTCACCATGGTTTTCTATCAGTATGACCACGGGTACAGTCCTCGGCCTTACGACTTGCGTAATATCACTCTTACTCGGGAGATACTGGTAAGATATTGTGGTTGCGCGGGCATTGACACTATCTCTCCTTCAATATTGTTTACTGTTATTTATATTTTATAGTCTTTGGTAAAAGCTACAAAACCTTCTCGTGTTGTTTTCCTTATCTCTAGGTACAAAAAAGCAACTATGATAAATAAATTGCTTTTTTAGAATAACCTAACTACTATCTGAACAAAATTCATCCTGTTTATTATTCCTCATAGTCGTAATTCCTTGGATGCCTTTTATGTTTTTAAGTACTCGTCCACGTTACAAAAATCTTTCTTTCATTTTACAAATAAGTTTAGAACTTGAACTATTAACAACTTTGTCTTCCTTTAAAACATAGTGATATTTTAAGAAGTCATCATATAATTTAGGTTATAGATATCTTTAGGCTTAAGATGTATTTCATTGATGCCCACTAAATCATGTCTATCAGCTCATGGCAACCTCTTTTCGTGGTGCGGTTGCTACAAAAATGAATTAATATTGATCTTGTGGTCCAGTACATAGCAGCTTTGTGTTATCGTGTATGTTTCTGCGACACATTTTGCTATCTTCTCATCTGAACGGACAAATCAAACCGATACCTTCCATCGAATTCCCTTGATATGAAGATTAAGGAGACGATTTTGTGTCAATTCCAGACCATGGCAGAGCGGCTGTCGGAGAATGCTCATGATCTTTGGGCTGTGAGGAAGAGAGAAGAGCTGGAGTCCATCGGTATGCTTTTTGTGGTAGCTTTTTAAATTTGAAATTGCAAGAAACTACTTCCTAACAAAGGACGTTTTGAAAATATATGAGGACTTACATATCACAGCTGTTATAATCTTGAAAACTAGCAATTTTAACAAGTTAAGAAAGTTTTACAGTTAAAAATGTTAATAACGTTGCGAACCAGACTCTTCAAGAATAGAGCTTGGTCAAAATATTAATGTTACAGTTTCAAATTTCATTTTTCATCATTTGGTGGGGAAAATGAACAGTTAACAGGGTAGAACTGAGAACTTTATTCATTTCAAGAACTCACGATTCACTTTACTGCCTCCACTATCTTCTCACGCAACTCAACAGCCTAATATCATTAGTCTACAAAATTCTTATTGGTTTTATTCTCAATACTTCAAGCTTTGCCTTGCCTAAATTTATAACTATGAGGTAAGAAAAAAGAGAAGACAATATGCCATCTTCTGGGAACTCCTCAGGTGGCGGAGTGCACCCACAGCTTGTGCCTTATGAAATCTTGACGGATAAGGAAAAGCGCAAAAACAGAGAACACGCTCAGGAACTGCTTCGCTTCTTGCAATTTCTCGGCTTCCGAATATCTAGGTAAGAGATGCATCTTTTGTTGTGTTTCTCTAGACAGATCTTGGTAGCGCCGGAGCTCTCTGATGCAACGCCTAGAGCACTTAGCGCTTTTACAACGCTTGCTTTCGAACTAAACAAGAGGTCTAAACGTGTATCTCAAAAATCGCACAGTCTTTAACTTGTAACACGCACGGTTTCCACCTGTACTAACTCCACTAAAACAATACTGTTTGCTAACCATTCACGTGAATTTCGACACAATCTATAAAATGTAATCTAACTTTAAAAGTATCTTTTTAAATAACTCATAAAAACCTAAGATGATCTTGTAGAGTGCCACACGTTTAGAATTTATGATAGAGAGAAGAAGATGTAAAGAAAACAACCTTTAAACTCATTCAACCTAAACTACATACTTATTTAAGGTGATCTAACATAATGACGAGAAGTTGATAGAAGTCAAGGTGATTTGTTTCGTTCAATAAAAACACGGAGTGGTTTTAGGAAAAGCCCTACCTCTATGATGCCTCTATGTCAGTGTTCTTGTTATTGTTTTTTATTGACTCCTATGTATCAATCACTATTGCACTTGTGAGTAAACGGCAAAACATTAAGGCCGCGGGTCCACTCCAGTGATAAGCCACTGCATCAACATATACAATGTTGAGTAAAGAACTCAACATGACAATTATTTGATATGCACTTACTAATTATGTTCCGCTCTGCCAGGCCAATTTGGGGAGGGATTAAAAAGTGAGCGGGCGTTTTTGTCAGAGCTAAGGAAAAAAAATCTGCTCAGCTAGAGACGGTTGTCACCTTTCTGGATTGAAAACTTTCCTTGTGACAGGGTTAGACCTCTAGAGTTCAAAGAGTTACTCTGTCTACGTCTTAAAAAATCATCATTACTGAGACGCTTCAAGGTGTAGGCTGTGAGCTGTAGATTTTTCTCGCTAACCATTGCCTGGTCTTGCTTTTAGTTACCCCCTTTTGTTTTTCACATTATCTTACTGGCTTGTCACATTAAGGTCGGAAATGTGAAACATTAAAAAGAAATCAAAGTGAACTCCAGTTCTTGTCTAGCACGATTGTGCATCCCTTTGAACTGCTGTGTGTAAATCTAGTTAGTCTGGTCTCAAATAAGATCTTGGTCGGTTGTGAACTCAGTTTAACTTTCCTCAATGGATTTTTTGTCTATAAAACACATCATCTTTGAGGATTCCAGCTAAGATTAAGTTTTAAAGTTTAGCAAACGTTCCTCACATCCTCTGTAACTTTGACTACGTTTAAGATACAAGATCATCTTACGTTCCAAAATTACCACACTAAACCAAGATATGTACTTCAACATTTTACTTGATACTTGATTCATGCGGTGTTGAGATCAGTTGTGAGTAGGTCAGTTCACCGAGCTCAGATTGTTGGTAGCAACATGGGTCATACAGTTGGATTTACGATTTATAAATCACGTAAATTTTTTACAGAATTCAAATTCGTTTTTGTCTGAGAATGCAGTGTGTTTCCTAACTGTTTATAACCATGTTATCTAACTTGTAAAATTTTTTTAGTAGAATGAACTTACAGCTGATTAATAACCTCAGGCATTTCAGTGAGGCCTTCATTACAGGCAAACTTTTCCATGAGGATAAGTGTTTCTTTGGGTCTCTTACACTTTTGTCATTCATACCGTATCATTCTTGTCATCATCATCATCATCATCA
>BMAT01005067.1:259313-273565 GCA_019649035.1 Elysia marginata
ACATGTCCAAGCCATCTCCATCTTCTTTTCTTCACTTCTTCTACAATCGGTCGCATGCCAGTTCTTTCAGATATTTCCTTGTTGGTAACGCTATGCTCCCATCAAATTCCCAATTTCTTCTAAGACACCGCTCCTCAAAACCCCTGAGTTTACTTTCTATCCTTTGGTTGCTTCTCCATGTCTTTGAGGCATCCAGTAAAACAGATCGCTCATTAGATGTGTGCATTTTCAATCTTGTGTCTTTCATTATCCGATTTAACTTCCAGATGTTAAGCTTTTAAAAAGCGGTGGAAGCCATAACTATTCTAGTTTGATATCTCTCTGTTTATGTTACCATCTGCAGTCAGGTATAATATGTAAAGTAATACTATTATTTCAGTGAAAAGTGGATTGCTGACTTGTGACACGAGTCGTCTCTATGAGAAAATTCTTAATCTTCGCGAGATTATTACGACAAATAAGTCTATTAATAATTCTCGCTAAAATTAGACAACTTAGTAACGGATAACTGACGCGGTTTTTCAAAACAGTACAGTCTATGTTATTATTCGATGGAAACATCTAAAGCTGAATACATGACAAAATGCATCTTAATCTAAAGTATATCTTGCTGGTTAAAACCACCTGTTGTAATACGTAGTGAATTCTCTCTCACTCTAAATTGCTCGATCTGTACTCCGCACCACCCCACGGAACCCGACTCACTCTTGTGTCGTGTTCTACCCCATTCTCTTCACCAACGGATCCCTAACGACCTTTTCATGGCCTACAGAGGTGATGGACCAGCTGAAGGAGAACGTGCCCACGCTGGAGAAAATCGTCACAGAGATTGAGGGCTTAGCGCACTCTGGTGGCAAATATCACGAGGCTCCACATGTTATAGAGGTCACGTTGCCCATGGTCTGCAGGTACCCATTGCATTGTTGTTATGAGAAAAAGACTAAATGCGCGGGCTTGGAGTTTAAAAAGTTCTATTTGTTACAAAATATTATTAGAGATAGAACCTTTTTATTCTAACGGGTGAAGCTTAAGCTCTTTGATCTAAGAATTAGGTGAGGTGTCAACACTTGGTCGGTGAATAAAAACTCCACCAGCGAATAATTCATTATGCTATAACTAGCATACTGTGCGTTAAAAACAGCTGTAGACATTACTTTAAAACACTGTTTAACACTATTCTTGTTCTTGACGTACCTAGTTTCAGATAATAAATTGTCTAACTGTAAGAGACTGTGTCGACCAAAATTGGGATGTAATTAAGTTATAAATCTTGATTCATATGTCACTGGTAAAATATAATTTTGCTTATCGACTAGTTTTGCTTGGTAGGTAGGCCTATATTGGTTTAAATTTTAAGTAAACAATGCAATATAACGTTATGTCCTTTTCGAACTTGCTTTACGGGCTTTTAAAATCAGAAATTAACAAACTTTAACTTTATGTGGCCACAGAAATCAGGCTCAGCGTGTATTTCTTGCTTGGTTACATATCTTTGTCTGTTCTAAAACATGCTTAATTGTTTGCAGATCCTGAAAAAGTCTCATTCATTTTCTCTTCAACGGATGAATTCTCTTATTTCTGTTCATAACACAAAAGTCTATAACAGCCACCCAAAGTTGAAGTCATTCCAGTGACACAGTCTATTTAAGCAGTTTTCCAATGCATTGACATAATAGATGTTATTACCCATATTGCACCTATTCTCATTATTCCAGTTACCTCCCGTTCTGGTTGAAGTGTGGTCCAGACGGCCCGCATGTTGACAGGTGAAGTTTTGTTTGTTATATTCATCCTCTTAATTAAACTTACTGGTTTTATAAAGGCATCAAACCAGGAACTGTTTCGTGCAGATTTTATTAATGCAAAGTCTCAGCTCGTTTAAAAAGTCACCTCGGTGGATTTTCGTCTCGCCCTTTTCGACAAGTTGTATAGTTAAAAGTTTTACAATATGTTTGATATGTAGTTGTTAGGTTATAGGTCACAGTATCATCGTATGTGGATTTTGTAATTGAAAGAAACTGATTCTATCCCAATGTAAAAAAACACGAGTATCATATCTAAATTTGTAATAAGTCTCATTTCGCGAAAAAGATCTTTCAGCGCATGTTTTGATCAAAATTCTCAGATTTACATTCAACAGGCATAATAATCTTTTGAAACATTGTCTTATCTCTCAAAAGTTGCTCGGCATTTAAAATGTGCACTAACCTGAGTATCTCGAATGATTCGTCCCAGTCAATTCTATAACTGTAAACTTTAAAGCTTTCCTTGCCTGATATCCTTGATCCTTGAGACCCCCGTTAATCATTCACTGTTTGTGTGACTGTACAGGCCTAAAGCCTACGTTACTGAGGTCACCGCCCAACAGATGAATGCTGTGCTCGGTAACGTTCTCAAGCTGATCCTTAGCAACATCGGCTCAGACGACGCCCCCTGGATGAACCGTATCGCAAGTATGTTGCTGAGGCTCGAGCACACACCGTGCTATGGGCTGATTGTGTGTTGTGTAATGTAGCGTTTGACTATCAAGATGGCTGATTAGCCTGGAAATGTAAAGTAGAACTCTTTTGTGTAATGGATCAATGTGACTCTACATGAATTTAGCCGCATCGATCAATTACACAAAAGAAGCTCTACTACACACTTCCGGTAGAGTCCGCTATCTTATTAAACAAATGGTATGTTAAATAATATGCTATCAAACCATTTTTGCCATGGATGATGTTGAGGCGACTGAAAAGAGATAAAATTTGTTGAAATTTTAGCTGTTAATTACTTACACGTGTAGAGACAGGTTCAAACAAACTCAGCAAATTAAAACAGCTACTGGAGGACTGTTAAGGAAATGTTTCTTATCCAAAAATAATTATGAAAATAATGGTTTCCAAGTGAATCGAAACTGGTAGTTCTAATGAGAAAACAAAATAATCGCATAAAACAACTGCTTGGTTTTTCAAAACTTTTATCAGGTAAAGACTCCTCTTTGTACCAGCGATGGAAGTATCGCAACCAATTACAGCTCGATTAGAATTTTATTAACAAGTTTGAGAAGGGTAAATCTTCTTATTATTGCCTGAACATTTTTTTTACAACAAAACAAGCTAGGAATCTAGCCCAAGCTTATCTGTGTTCCCCGCAGCGCGCACCCAGCCCATCATCTGTAACTCCACACCGGATATGATCAAGGATCACTTCCTGCCGATAGCCGAGAAACTCCGCGAGAATGCCGAGCTGGTAGAGGCCATGGAGAAGCGGCTGGCCCAGGAGAAGCGCATCTCAATGGAGGGTAGCGAGGACTACGAACAGCTTGTACAAGAGGTGAGCAGTGAGCCTGGGCTAGGGACGTGTCACATGACGCTTAGCCCGCACAGAACACTCCGGGACGTCTCTGGAACGGAAACTTAAACAAATTTCTCTGCCCATATATCACCTATATTCACGCAGCATTCACGCACCATGTGAAAGCAAAACGGACCACAGCCGTTTTCGACATGCAGAGACGGTCCGGGCTCTTCCGTACGGGATACGTTCGTGTAAAAAGACCTTTAGGCTATTTCTAACCATAGGCTATATCTAATGACGCTCAAGCTAAGTTTTAAGCCAGTCAAATTTTTAAAGTAAAGTATATATTTCGGCTCTAAAAATATTGACAAAACAAGTTCAATTTTTTGTTAAGTTTTAAGCCAGTAATCTTCATGTTTCTAAGGGACACATTTTTCAAGGAAATAGTTTAACATAGCTGCAGGCATTATTACAGAAATTATTATTAATATTATTATCATTGTTATTAATAATAGAATTGTTGTTATTGTTATTATAATTATTGTTATTACTACTATTTTTATTGTTGCTATTGTTATTACTTCTATAAACATATAGATAACAGTAATACTATTACTATTATTATTATTATTATTATTATTATTAGTAGTAGTAGTAGTAGTAGTAGTAGTAGTAGTAGTAGTAGTAGTAAAAGTAGTAGTAGTAGTAGTAGTGGTGGTATTTTTTATTATTATTGATATTGCTTTTGTTGTCATAACGTGTTATAATCGTTTTTAATTGTTTTAAATAATTACGCCAATGACGTGCATGCTAGTTTACAATTTTAGTGTGCAGAAACAAAGAGCCAGAGGCCTCTTTGCACCTTTGCCTATTTTCAAGAAACACAATTTCGAGTAAACACATCTTTTACTTCTAAAGTATATAGTTCAAAGCTTTCAGACCTCACGAAATACTAACGTTAGAGCCACAAAATTTCGATGGGAATTCCCAAAAGGTTTGATCCTTCAGTGTGCCAAATTTCATGTATGTGGCTTAAGCTGTTTTGATTTTATAGAGTAGAGAAACTTATTTATGAAACGGATCTCGCCTTCCATGGAGAGAAAATCAGTCTTTTTTGCGGCTCTTGCCCAAGGAGTGAGGAAGAAAAACCAAAGAAGTAAAATAATTTCAAGGGAGGTGCGAAGGATAAAGCAAAGGTTGCCAGGCGACGCTGAAAAGAATAAAGATCTGATGGGTGTGTTGCAGCATCACGAGGAACTATACCCACTGTGTCTAACGAGTATATAGTAACCGGATTAGTAGTTGATGAAAGGATGTAATATATTGTGTCTGCTTTTAGCATTTTAAAGCTATGATCATGTTTTTTTTTTCTCATCTTTCATTGCCTGCAGAAATTTAGCACGTTGGTACGTGACATCTATGCGTTCTACCCTCTGCTGATCAAGTACGTGGACCTTCACAGATCTCATTGGCTGAAGTATCCATCGACTGAGGCCGAACAGCTGTTCAAGTGTGTGGCCGAGATTTTCTCCATGTGGTCACACTCGTTGGTAAGATGGTGCTCTGTAACTGCAAAGTGTGTGGGCTTTTAAAAATTGTATTGTGTATGAAGCTCTGGTTTACAGATGGCAGGAAACTTCTAGAATTGATGTGAAAAAGACATTATTTTTAAGCAAGTACATGTATGTACCTCGTAGTTGGCCGTCACTAATGTTTTGGAAAGGTGATAATAGAGTGTGCGCAAAGGCTTGTTGTTTTTTAAAGATAGCGTAATGCCTTTTAAAAGTTGGCAAAAGGTGCATGAGCTGTTCTAAACGGCACAAACGAAATACAGTATCTCTTATATTATGGTTTACATTGCAGATACTGCGTTTCGTTTGTCCCGGGCGATGTTATACGGAGCCCTCACGATTAGTTAAACTAAAGTAATTGAGAGGTCAAAAAAGTTTTATTTTTTATCGGGAATAAAAGTAGGGCAGTTTTTTATTGGTATAATAGATCCACTTTATTGACGGCAACAGTAAGCCCACGCATCGCAGTACATAATTAGTAAGAACAAAGTTGAACAATATTTATGTTCTCTCAAGCTAATAGCATCTTGGTTTCTTCAGTTTTTCAAACGAGAGGAGCAGAATTTCGTGGCGCACAACGAGATCGACAATATGGCGCTTATCATGCCCAGTCAGGCGGCGCGTCTGGCTAAAACATCCACCAGCACATCCTCGTCCTCATCGGATGAGAGGAAGCAGCGTCCGTCGGGCAAGAAGCGAGACAAGAAGAGACTCGAGCCCCACAACTCGCTGAACGTAGCGTGTCTGAAGCGCCTTGTCCCCGTCGGTCTCGGCTTCTTCAGCGGGCGAGAACAGGAGCTGCTGCAACAGGCCAAACAAAGGCTCCTACAGGTTAGACCAAAGAGTGCGAATGTTACGCTGACAACAGCTCCCATTTGTTGCGTGGCGTGCTTTGTCGTGATGCAAACCTAAGAGTTTGTCTCGGAAAAAGATACGAAAATCAACGAGCGCAAATCGTGGAGTTATACCTCTTGTCAGTGTAATATTCATTCTCATTGGTTAGACGTGGCTTCAAAATTATTACATATACAATAATAAGGTTAGTTGTCGGATAAAACAATCAAGTGTCGACAATTGTTAGCTTAATTTGTGATGGTGTGATGTATTACTGATGGTGTTTCGAAAACGCCTTCCAAACCAAGCAGTGGCTATCATTTCAAACCCGCTGTAAAAAGGTATATTGCCGGTAATTCCAGCGGTGGCTCACTTCCGAAAAGCTGTGTCCGATCATCACATAAAAATAATCTAGATTTTATTATCATTGATATAAAGAAAACTGAATGTGTAAAATATGAGAGGGTAATATGTAGTAAGTACTAGCAAATTTGAATCAGTCAGATAGCATGACATTTTACACTTTATGCAAATTGTTTCCTTGGTAAGAAAACAAAGGTTTATCATACGATCTTGAGATGAATTGCAAGTAAAATTTGTGTTCATTACACCAGTCACTCTTTGTGATCAATACATTAAGACATATTTTTACGATATGAATATTTTGATATCCTTTGCGCTAAGTTGTACACTTTCCCCAACAATAGAAACGTGTGCATGAAGTTAAAGGATTAGCTAGTTGAGATATTCGCCAATATAGGGAATCTTTGAGCATGAAAATAGTCATTCTTCCACCTCTCCTATGAGTATATGACCACACCCAAAATTATCTTTCACCTTATAAAAACACCCAAAATTATTTTTTACCTTATCACCAAACGCACAGAAATCAGTTTGTACAGTTTAATTTCATGAGCACTGAAGTTTGCCTGAATATCCAAAGTTTGCATCATCATAGTTTTGGTCAGTGATTTTTCTACCTGTTTTGTCCACACAGAATGACCTTTTTATCTCAACCTACCTTTCTTTCTTCAAGTAGATTAGTTTCATGTTTCCTGGTAAAACCAACGTATGTTTTAGGTTCTAAGGAAGCTCCCTGCTCTGTTTGTTTTTTGTTTCTTTGTTGTCGTTTTTTTTTACTGTAATAGAGGTATAAAGCATCCAGTACCTGGCATAGAGTTCATAGTCTTTGTGTGTTTTCTTATCGTTTCAATCTGCTTCTATTTCTTCTTTTTTTTTAATCGTAAAGTAAAGATTTGTACAAAGAACGTTTCTCTATTGAGATAAAAAATATAGCAAGCTTAATGTGTACATCTCAGTGGTGTTTATACATATACAATTTAAAAAAGAAAAAGGTACAATTTAAAATCATTAATAACAACGAACTTTTTATTTGGAAGTTCGTGTAACTGAAAATACTTCTTCAATCATACAGCAGATGAATTGTATTTAATTTGACCTACGTCACTTAAAGCCTTCCGTGTATCAGTTTTCGGACAGGGCCGACTCCGCAGTTTCCCGTATCTTTGTTGAAAGTTGGTGTGCACATTTTATTAGCACGTGAAGTACCTTTAAGATGTAGATGCCTGATTCAATTTCTTTTTTTTTTATAATTTTTTGTAAATACGTGTACTCTGGTTTTCTTTGTTTCTGGTCCTATCCGAGCACTGCACTGCACGATTGTGCGTTTGTATTGTGCACCAATTCCGTACCCTTGCATGGTGCATTGCATGCTATGATCAGGGCAGATTTCTCATGGTTCCATGTTTCAGAAGGACGCCGAGGCGGACATCGAGGACTTCCTGACACAGAATCTCGGAGTGGACGAAGGGGTGAGTACTTAAACATGTACTGCTTGCTCTTCATGTCTATTCCCTGCAAGGGTTTTAGGGTGTCGGTTTAGAAGGGGGGGGGGAGGCATCAGAGGACCAGGTAACTTTCTACTGCTTATTTTAACAATTTGAAGGTGATTCTGATGTTGACGATAGCTACTACTACTGCTATTACTGCTACTACTACTACTACTACTACTACTACTATTATTATTATTATTAATGCAATTTCTATTACTTCCACTGCTACTGCTACTACTACTGCTACTGCTACTACTACTTCTACTACTACTACAACTGCATAGATGATGATGATGATGATGATGTTGATGATAATGATGATGATGATGATGATGATGATGATGATGATGACGATTATGGTGGTGATGATGATGATGACGATGATGAAGATGATATGAGGATGATGATGATGATGATGATGATGATGATGATGATAATGATGATGATGATGATGATGATGATGATGATGATGATGATGATGATGACAGTGTGATATGCGACATCACTGTGATTAAAATAATGCATTCAAATATTAGAAATTTTAACAGCAAAGGCAGTTATTTCTGTCATGATTTTGGTATAGGTACTAGCAGTAGTAGGTAAAATAGCTGTGACAACTGTTGTAACGAAAGACGATTATTCACCTGAGTCTTTATTAGAAGAAGCCATTTTTTAAATTCATGAGTAGCAGATTGCTATCAGATTTTGATTCTAATCAGAGGCTGTAACGAGAATTTGATAAACGTTCAGCTGACATAGTCACTAATGCAGCGACAAGCTAATTGTTTGAGGACTAAATATGTGAGGCATCCAGGGTATATCAGGCACAAATCGCTTAAGTTTTTCAGTTAGAACGCCACGAAGACATTCTCTGCAAACTTACGCATTTCAATTTGTTTGAAAATGATATGGCTCAGGATACAAAAAAGCTATGACCCTAATTTTCTAAACGTTTAGAAAGCATAACATGCACCTGTAAATGATGCTTGTGAGAGGTTATGTCATTATTCGGACTTGCCCCTGACTAACCGTGATTGCTTCACATAAACAAACCTACATGACTGTGCAAGAGCTTGACAGCGTGTGTTACACATCTCATTGCAGCCTATTGACGAGAAGGTCCAGTGGCAGAAAGTTCTCTACAGGAAGATCGGGGACACCAAGACCTCCAGCACAACACAGCTGACCCAGGTCAAGGTCATAGAGAGGATCATCAGCATGGCCAAGGTCATGCATGGCTTGCACATGGTGAGCATCCACAAGTCAGGCTTTTCTCATGATGTTTTCATATATATAGATGGAATTCTAAAAGGTTGGCAAAGACATTCAGTTTATGACACAAAGTAAGGATTGAGGGTGATAAGGATCTCATGGGTTTGTGATGAAGGCGGTGGCTTTGGGAAAAGAGCTAGTTCAAATTAGGAAGCAAGATGAGTTATAAAGCAATCTTAGAATTTTTTACAAACTAGATTTGAGACCTTTACCAGACAAAGCAATAAGCGTGTGTTTTACGAAGGTGATTCTGGAAAAGCTGGAGCTGGAGTGAGACCTTTACATTTTAGACCCGAAAATTATCTAACCTCTTATTGTTCCCTGGATTGTTGTGAAAGAGAAATTAACTGAAATTGTGTTGTATATCAAATTTCTCATCTAGACGTTGGTTTGTTTCAGCTGTACACACTGAATGTGTATGGTTATCGCATATTTTATCAATAGTGCTGTAAGTGGTAGATAGTCGTTTGTAACACCAATTGTATTGTTTTCTCTGCTTTTATTTTA
Source organism: Elysia marginata (assembly GCA_019649035.1). Lineage (NCBI taxonomy): Eukaryota > Metazoa > Mollusca > Gastropoda > Plakobranchidae > Elysia > Elysia marginata. The sequence goes on from BMAT01005067.1 coordinate 268,633, forward strand.
GAGCATATTTTACAGCGCAATTACAAAAAAATCAAACTTGAATAAAACCAATACAATAATATTGTATGAATTAGGTGCGCGAAAATAGTAAAACATTGAATCGGTCATTAAGTGATTGATTTTGCATTGTTAAGTTCATTAAGACTCTAATCTTAAGGGGAAAAATAAATCCTGATTTCACTGTTTGCCCGGTTTTTTGATAAACTTAAATAGTAGCACCATAAGTCTTTCTTTTATCTGTTAGTGTACATGCATACAAAAACAATCTATTTTTATCACTTTGAAAAATAAATCTAATTAGAACTTCCAAAATTCCATATCATATTGACAGTTGAAGGACTGCAAATGATATGACATTTCCAGAGTTTAAATGGACGGTCGGAAGAAAATGACTGAAAATCTGAGATCTAATGTCTTTGCAGGTCGAGCATCCTGCAGCTAATGGCGGCGCGTGGAAGAAGGTGATATCTTCACAACGGAAGAGGGCAGTAATGGCGTGTTTCCGAATGCTGCCTCTACACAACACGCCCAGGTCAGTCCAGCTGACACAGATTCAAGCAAAACAAAAGTACACAAAGAAAACGAGAGGGGTAAAGACAGACAGGCAAATTCAATTAAATTTTGGTCTTGTAGACACAAACAGGCAGATAGACAGACAGAGAACTCGAAAGAGGGAGAAGAATATAGTATCGTTGATATTACAACCGACCAGATTTGTTGTTTTTCCCAGCGATTTATGGGCAAACGCATATTGAACTCTGTGGGTGAATGTTGTTTCATCCGCATTCTCATCTTAGAAATTCCCATAATTGTTATTATAGACTGTTTCGCAAATTGAAAATCACACTGAACAGTGTAATGTAACGTGATTTTTAAATTCAGTGCTAAGGTTTAAGATCTCACGAGAAGCATTGGACATTGTTTTCTCTGAAAATTAAAAAAAAAATTTAAAAAAAATATATAGATATATATATACTTACATCCGCCTTCAAACTACTGATAAGATTCTTTTATCGGACATTTCCTTAACATTTAGACTAACTGCTTTTGTTTCAGAGAAGGGCTGCAGCTTTTGTAATTATTTTGTCTGTTAACTCTTTTCTATTAAAAGATATAATAAATTTAACAACAAAGGTCGTTTTAATTAGGTCTAAAATAGTTGAGTTTTCTTGAAAGCTCAGATAAAGTTTATAAAAAATGTAAATTCTGGCAGTAAATATTCAATATTTTTGAAACGAATACTTATTGATTCGATCTTGCTGGTACACAACTTCATGCCGAGTTACCTCCAATCATCCTGAAACGTTGTGTGTGTTTGCCACCAGGCATCGCGCCATGAACCTCTTCCTGAGGGCCTACACGATGCTCTGGCTGCAGACAGAGGAGCGCGACAAGAATGTCCTCATTGTGGATCTTACAGTGAGTCACGTGACCGCAGTTTCTGCTACTAAAATTTGCATCATTCTGTGTTTTTGCTAAATACAAAGGCGGCAAACTTTAGACAGCAATATTGGTCTACCCTTTCAACCAATGTAAACAAGAGTCGTATTTTAAAAATTACCTGTTTATAAATCGCATGGCAGCTTAGCTATTACTGTCCTATGACTATCGTTGCAAACAGTCTTTGATGTTTTGAAAAATTTAATACCCAGTATTTGTAACCCCTTTGTGCGATCGTTTTGTTCAATCCAAATTTAGTTTTTCTGGTCTTTAACTCTTTTTATTTTCTGGTCTCCTGTCACGCTTAGGGGAGATCATGATTACACGTTGAATCTGTTTTCAAAGAAGAACCGCTTACAAACACATTTTGTTCATGTTTGAAGAACCTTTATCGTACATTTTTAACTGCATCTTTGATTCTTTCCTTTCTTGACAAGGCGATCTAAAGTCGACTTCTGAAATGGTTTATCGATGTCCATTGCAGTAATAAGATTTCAATTTCTATTGTATCCACAATTTAATGATGTCTATCACAACAATGATATATCGATGTTTATTGCAAGAGGGATTTATCGATTTTTATTGCAGCAATCGCACGATGAGGATGAAGGTGAGAAGAAGGATGAGGAGGAGGAGAAGAAACCCGACCCGCTTACTCAGCTTATCACAACCCTGAGCCGCGGGGCGACCAAAGAACAACAGAGAAGCCAGCCTGACGATATGCTTTACATGTCATACGCCGAGATTATGAGCCAGGTAGGTACTGACTTACAGCACGTGCATAATTATGTCATACGCTGAGATTATGAGCCAGGTAGGTACAGCACCTGTATAATTTCTGAAGATCTTAAAATCCAGCCACAGAGAGAGAGACACACACATACACGCACAATAATTTCAACATGTTTATTGTCTGATCTCTCTGTATATGTCGTCATCCACGGCAGTGTGTTGTAAATTCTACTGTCATGCACGGAAATACATGTAGTTAAGTTGTTACCATTACTGTCAAGTTTTATACTTTTTAACACTTGCGTTTAAAGCATTTTAGGTGTGGGTTTTTATCTTTATATAAAGGCAAGAAAGGACCTCTACAACTTTAAATCCCTTCTCATGAACATCAAATCCCGAGGACGAAACCAGACAAAATTATATGAAATAACCCTGATTTACATGGACTAGTTTGGATGTAACCCCTTGCACTCCATGCACAACACTTCAAAGAAAATTTTTAGCTTTCGCAACCTTTTCTTTTACCTAATACATTATTTCCACGCCGTTTTGATGTACTCAAAAGCACTTTTTAATGTGTAAACTTTTGTTTTAGAAAAAAAAATTATAATACCACCATTTTATTGGGAAAAAGATACTTGCATTAAGAAAAAGATGAGGTAAACCGATATTAGAGACCTTTAGCACACGCACCGTGTGGGTCTATTTTTAGAGACTGGTTTCATTATTTTTATAGTTTCTCAATCTGCTTTCCCGATTTTCACGTACGCGTATTGAGACACGGTGCGTATGCTAAAGGTCTCTAATAGCACATTACATGAGACGCACGTAAGAGACATACATGATTCTGTAAGTTACACAATTTTAAATGTGTGAATCTTTAATCCTGACAGAGTTGCAGTGGTGAAGATGAAGATGATGAAGACGAAGATGATGACGGCCCGGGTCCGTCATTTGAGGTAATTTCTCTTCCTTCTATTACTCTGTGGTATATTTTTCATCTCTTGCTCTATTCAAATATTAAATGGTGCCTTTTTTATCGATGCCTATTTTCACAAAAGCACGTTGTATAGGCTATAAGAATGCAAAGTGGTTTCAACGTTCTATACTCATTGTGCTTGCCATGATTCTGTTCACTGGATCTTGAGATTTATTTATATGTATGTTTCAAACACAAATGCATCCTATCATGTCTGTCCGCAAATATTGTCCACTTGTTCTAACCTACTAATGACCAAAGGCTAGGCAGGTCAAATTCTTTTAAGTAAGGTATATATTTAGCTCTAAAAATAGTGACGTAACAAGTGAGCTGTCGACTTAACTCCTTCGTCAGACAAAAAAAAACAAATAAAAAAACGTGTAAGACACTCACATAAATACGGACAGGACTAACAATAAAAGAAAAGCAATAATATTATTATAAACAGTATGAGATATGAATGATGAGATAGAAATTTTTTTTAAAATGTACCTAGGAATCTGGATATAAATCTATCTGCCGTAAAAGGGGAGGGGGGCAAGATACGAATCCTGTTCAATTTACTAATTACCAAAGGCTATTGGTTTTAGCCAAATGTCTTAGCAAATAGTTGAGCAAGCCGTGACCTACCATAATCTACCATCTACCGTCCAATACCCACACACGCAGCAGTACCCTATTTTGACAATGTTTCTAAAAAAAAAAACTTTTTGTTTGAAAAGTGTCCGTTTTATTATGTTTCCGACCATTGGAAATCCTAAAACATAAGTTAGATTCTATGTCAGCTGTTTGGTAAAAGTTTCATTTTTATGATAGAAGTATATGTGTTTTTGTTTTCAAACAAAAGCTGCTAAGTGTGTGTAGCTACAAATGCAACGAGGTCAACATAAAAGATTCAGAGAAGAAAAGGGACAGAGAGAGAAGAGGATAGGTTGGCGGGGCGGCTTTAAAACTTTATTGTGTGTTGAACAGTGCAGGAGATAGACGGTCTGCCCCTTCTCTCGTATTACACGCATTAGAGCGTTACTATTTCTTGTATTTTATTTTTAACATTTGTGTGTCGTTTCCGTGGCAACCTGAATAAAGAAACCCGTGAAAGACGATGTAGTTTACAAAAGGTTGTTATTTCGTTTAATATTGCATTAGTTTTTTTAGATTGTTTGTTTATGGTTAAGTGTTTGTTCTAGATACTTGTTTGCAAGTTATTATGTAAGTTTATTATCTGGTCTTCAGCTGCATTCTCTCTAACTTTCTTTTACTAACACCATCGCCGCATGGAAAAGATAAAGGTCGAGTTTATGAAGGTATAAACCCCGATGGACGTGCAAATCATAATGAATTTACTTGGATGTTTCTTTTGCAATACGCTGACTATGAAAGATGTTGTCTGTACTAGCTGTCGCTCACTTGGTATCGCCTTGTAATGTTTTCGTGAAGTTTTCTTTAGTGCCTTTTCTTTTTTCTTTTTTTTAATGCTTTTACACCATTGTCGCTAATATGCAAGACTGGGAGAGATACAGATAGACAGAAACACAAGCAGACGAAGACAGAGACATAGAGAAAGATAGAGAGAAAGAAAGAGGAAGAGAGAAAGAAAGAGGAAGAGAGAGAGAAAGGAAGATAAAAAGAGAGAGAAAGAAGGAAAGAGGTATTGAGAGAGAGGAAGGAAGAAAAAAAGAGAGAGAAAGAAAGAAAGAGATAGAGAGATAGAGAGGGTGAGAGAGATATACATAAAGAGAGAGGAGGGTGGGAAGAGGGGTGAACCAGTTGAAATCGTGTTGA
>BMAT01005067.1:277720-290079 GCA_019649035.1 Elysia marginata
ATAACTATGTGGACAAAACAAATGTAAACAAATTTTGATATATGAACATCTATAATGCATAATTATAAGTATCCCGGTCACAAATACCTCAAACCTTTTGCTTTTCTAACGTTTTGTTAAATTTATGACAAAGGCATTACAAATTTGCTATTGGGTAATTTGTAGCTGTTTTTTTTCCCAGAGGATGTTGCAAGCGCTGAAGGACAAAAAAGATGTTGGTTTCTTCACCTCAATGTCTGGATTTATGCAGCAGTGCAGGTAACAACATTTCGAGCTTTTCCAGCGCGTTTAACGATTTTCTTCTGATGAAGGCAAGATGTCCAAAAGCCAATATTATAATCGAATATGATTATCAGATCATACGGATGCAATAAATAGTGAGAACAGGATCAAATTTTGAACAGAGATATATGGAGTGTATGTCTTCTCTCTCATTCTAAGTTTGTTTTTATTTTTGTATCTTCTAACATTCAACTTGGAACTCTTTGTCTATGGCTTCTTGTGACGTATGCCCTTGGTGTAAGACTGGTGATGGATCGGAATGTTTTTAGTTTGATGTATAAAACAAATCTAAACCACTAACTCAGCTTTTAGTCTAGTTTTAAATCAAAGTTTTATAAAAATACATATTATAATAATATAATAATATTTAGAGTTAGAATTATAATCATAAGAACAATAATAGTGATAATAATTATAATAATACATGTCATGATAATAATAATAATTTTAGAATAATGATAACAATTAAAAACTAGCAATTATATTTCATATTAATAATAATAATAATAGTAATGATAATGATGATAATAATAATAATAATAATAATAAGAAGAAGAAGAAGAAGAAGAAGAAGAAGAAGAAGAAGAAGAAGAAGAATAACAATAATAATCCTGATTAACTATATAGATGCCTTTGATTGGAGTAGGCTCAAGACACTTAAAATTAACTTTACGTATTATATCAGGTTGCCTAGGGTAGGCTTACATTTTAAATCTTTCTCTAACTGTTCTGACAGTGTGCTGGATTTGGATGCGTTTGAACGGACCAATAAAGCAAAAGGCCTGGGCATGAGCACCGAGTCTGGCGCCGGAAACCTGGCGGATGCGGAGATAACCTGCAAGATCTTCCGCTTCCTGCAGCTGCTGTGTGAAGGTCATAACCTCGGTAAGGTCATACAATTTTTATAATGATAGATAGGCCATCGCGACATACTATTCCAGACAGTGTTTAAATTGAAAAACTAAATAAGACATAATTATAAAAGATGATGGTGATATTTTAGGTGGCATTTTAATGCTTTTTAGAGATTATTATATTTGGAGACTTTTAAAACTTTCTTTGTTTCTTATTCCCTTTTTTTAAAATAATTATCTGTAACTTTTACTGACAAACGCCATGCTAAGAAGAATATTTTAAATGCGTTTAGGTTTTGTTTTTCTTTGAAAGTTTTCAGAATTGAAAACCCAAAGCCTTATCATTATGTTTTAATCTTTATTTCATAGTAGTAAATACCACATCACGAAAAAAAGTGAAAAAAAAACAGTTATTCTTAACTTAAACAGCGTATTAATTTGTGTATATTCCTAATATGGCAAATGGCGCCTTCTGTGATTCCAGAGTTCCAAAACTATCTGAGGACCCAGGCAGGCAATACAACCACCGTCAACATCATCATCTGTACTGTAGACTACCTCTTGCGGCTGCAGGTACACACGCACTGGTTTACTTTCTTCTCCATCTGTGCTGGATGTTTCAGGTTTTACCTGTGCTCTTAATAATGTATTGAGTCATTTTACTACACGCCCCGACAAATCTGTTGGCTAAACTAAAGCAATAACTTAGCTAAACTATTCATTAATGTTATAGAGGGAGAGTTTTACTGTTTGCTCTACTCTAACGTCCCTTATGAAGAGTTTACTGATTCATGATTGTACTCTAACGTCTACTATGAAGAGTTTTACTGTTTGCTTTACTCTAACGTGCACTGTTTCCTCACCCCCGTGCCAGGAATCCATCATGGACTTCTACTGGCACTACTCCGGCAAGGATGTCATCGACAAGGCTGGCAAGGAGAACTTTCTCCGGGCTATCATGGTGGCTGCCCAGGTTTTCAACTCGCTCACAGAGTACATCCAGGTAGAGACAAGCTAGACCAGGTGGTCGTGGTGATAACACAAGCAAATCGGTGAACTGAGAAAGGTCAAAGGAATAGTAGTAGACAGAGACCGGAGCCAAGGCACAAAACAAAACGAGGAAATAATGAATTCGGCTTTAGAAAAGAAAAGTATGAGATTAACAAAATCATAGTCTAAAGTTAAGACAAGCAACGAACTATACTATTAATGGGAAAGGTAGAAGTTAAAAGAATATAGAATAAAAAAGGCAGGAGAAAAAATTCCCAGTCGTTATAAATTAATGCAAAATGGTTTACACCTAAATTTCAGCAGGGCCACAACTACAATTTTAAATTTTAAATTATGGGTAAGATAATAGAGAAAAAATTTAAAGAAAAAGGTAGAGGAAGAAAAAGATCACCGTGTTTACAAATAAATCTAAATGGTTGAGATGAAAAAAAACTATGCAACCTAAATGAAAGCGTCTAAATATTTCTTCACACAAAGTACCGCACTAAAAGCAGTAAGCAAGTGGTTGATAAAGGTCAGCTTCATTAAGCATACAGTTCATCAAAACAAGCCGTTCTCTTTTAACCTGAACCAATCTTTGTGTTTATTGTGAAAACCACCTTCACATTTCTGCTTATCTTTGCAAGGCTTTTTTTTATTTAATGATGATGATGGTGAGATATTGTTGGATGGCACATGAGTAGGATGACCTGTGGTCACCCATTACCTGATGACCTTCACTATGTCATTCCAGATAGCGGTCAAATACAGTTTCAGTTGATAGCGCGCTTAGCCCGCTCCATCAAAGGCACCATTTATATATGACCTCAAAACCTCATCTCTCTCTCTCTCTGTCTCTCTGTCTCTCTCTGCGTCTCTCTCTCTGTGTCTCTCTCTGCCCTCTCATTCTCTGTACCTTAGTCTCTTTCTTTAAATTATATATCTATCTCCGTCCACACCTACCTGAGGCCCCTATCTAGTGCACAAAATTGTTACGTTTTTCACAACATACGATAATTGTTCTCACCTGCGTTCCACCAGGGCCCGTGCTCTCTGAACCAGCTTGCGCTCGCTCATAGTCGACTGTGGGACGCCGTGGGCGGATTTCTCTACATCTTCGCTCACATGCAGGATAAACTGTCAAAGGTCGGTGAACAAAAAAAATACCGCATGCTTTCAACGTTTTTATTGAAAAGGGAAATGGAGAGAGGTTGAGAAAGATAGGGAGAGAAAGAGACAGACTCGGAGAGACAAACTAATAGAGAGAGGGAGCGAGAGAGAGAGAGAGAGAGAGAGAGAGAGAGAGAATTTACCCAGAGCCAGATGAACAACTTTTTTTTGTATAGAGACTTTTAGCAACCTTTTCATACGTTTTCATCATTGATGTATATACCTCAAAAAGATAAAATTTCAATGACTTAAGGAACATCCTTCAATTATTATTTGCATTATTCTTACAAGAAACAAGAAAATGTTTCCTCATGCCATGTCCTTTGATTTGGAAGAAAAATTCAAGGTAAATTTTATTTCATTTTTGTTCATATTACAACTGCTTCTTGATAATTCTAGATGAAACCGGATGATAAATGGAAAGCTTTACAAATCAATTTAATAAAGAGGGTTGGAAATGTTTTCACCTGTAATTCAGGATGATGTTTTCTGTGTTCCGCACCGTCAAAATGATCTTTGTAATGTAAAAAGAGATATATTAATATTTCACTTCTATAGCTGTTTTAGTCCATAGAGCAATTTTTTGCAGTTCCTCTTGTTTCGTCTTATTGGCCCTTTATGTTTTACTTGTTCATGGCATAAATAGTACGACTGTTGTTTGTATTTAAAACTAGTATTTTATCCATGCTAAGAAAATAGTTTTTGCTTTAACATAATTTTTTTGCACCAGCAAAGCACATGAAATCATCCATTGGCTGAAATTTATCAGTTTAAAACATTGAATATTATGATTCACAGTTACAGATTAAATGATGGAATTGGCATGTTTCTCGCTAATTACATATTCGGTGGATTGAACCGGCTTTGCGCTGTGTGTGTACTCTATCTTCTGACAGGATCCCGAGCAGTTGGAACTGTTGAGAGAATTCATGAAGCTACAAAAGGAAATGATGATTATGCTGTTGTCCATGCTGGAAGGTATCCAGTCTGCTTTTAGATTGCTACTGCTTCAAATTCTTCGATGATCCAACAATGATATCGATATTTTTGTCGTGCCATTTTAGTATAATTATTCTTATGACCTCATTTTCCGGTTTGAGTTTTTTTTTTTTGTTTAAACAAAATACAAATGTTGAAAATGTTTGTTTGATTACAAATTTATAAAAATTGAATTGAAATGTTTCGACCTGCATCAAACCAATGTTTTGACGATTTTATGAAACTGTTTTGTTGAGTTAAGTTAGGATGGTACGATGATAAAATAGCGAACGTAAACCAACATCACCATCAATAAAACTTTAATCTTGTATCTCTCAGGAAACGTTATGAATGGTCCTATCGGTAAACAGATGGTCGACACACTGGTGGAGTCCTCCACTAATGTTGAGGTCAGTAGACCTAGCTTACACAAGCTGTGTTTTTACGTTATATTCAAACAGTATGTCGCACCCAGGGTGAAGGAGTCGAATTACGCAATTTTTACATTAAAAGCCGTTGCTGTTTGGGACAAGTTACTTTTTAAGCTTACAAAGTCAAGAGTTTCACGAAATTAAGAATAGCTTGTGGAAAAGTATTGAAACTTTTGTTGATAAAAAATAGAGAGGAAGAGAAGGATCTATTGACTTTAAATTGGCGTTTTCTCAGTCAGTTTCCAACATCTGACTCATTCAGCCTGGGCGTTTTGATTAACAACATTAAGCTATATAATCCAGATCAAGCCTGCAAACCCGCAGCCACCGTACAATCAGTAATGATTGAAAGATTTCAATTCACTGCTAATTTCATAGTTAGATCTTTAAATTAAGGCGTAGTTTATTACTTCTCCACTTATTTCCTCATGCTGAAGTGTATGACAAGCTATTATAGTTATTATTAAGACATTTTAGAAGATATATTGTCAAATTTGAAATGTGTATACTGAGAGAAACTTGCAATATCATTGAGAATTACTAACTTCAGGAAAACAAGTAATATTTTGTTAGCTTAATTGGTTTTATTGATGAAAAAAACAGGAGAAGGTTATAGACATTTTTGTATTACGATTACTGCAGTATAGCCAATACATGTTTGTACGTATTTCCAGATGATCTTGAAGTTCTTCGACATCTTCCTCAAGATGAAAGATCTCACCACCTCAGAGGCCTTCCTGGTAAGCTCTCTAAACGTTTTGCATGTAAACCTTTTTATTGGTATAACCAGCCATTTCATGTTTATGAGATCCAGACAACAAGAACAATTCGAAATAATGATCTGCCTTTATGTTTACAAATTACAAGTATAATGTTCGGGTCGGCAGAAGTTGCTCAAGAGAAAAACAAGCACGTAAATATAATAAAAAAAAAAGGTAGGTTTAAGCAAGGCTGTTATTGAATACTCATTTTGATTGTTTTTACGCAATGAGTTGTCATCTTTCAATCTACTAAAAATTGTCCCTTTCATTCTGCAAGAAAAATGTAAATGTATCTTCTACCTATCTGAATCTACCTTGAGAATAGCGAGCTTTAAAGGGCCATTGGAATACCGTAGCAATCCTTGAAACCGCATTTAAAATAGCATTTCTGTTGATACCTGCCAAATGCCAACTATTGACACAGCCAATTCAATTTAGGCTAAAACGTTCAGAACATGTTGCATCTATGTACACATTTGGTTTCAAAATGGGTTTATCAGAAACATACTCTCGCACTGCTTTGGTCGGCAACTTATGTTTAAATACTACAATATATATTTATTTTAAATTCAAGACCTGGATTTAGAAGGCTTTTTCATGTACCTTAGACAGTATCTGAAACCTTTTTACCCTCTGTCAATTATCTGTTTCTCCAGGTAATTGGGGAAGTTTTGAAGCAATAGTGGAAATAAGTTAAAAATTTCAATTACCTTATGCGTTTTAATTCTTATTGTGTTGGAATGATTTTGTAGGAGTTCGATACCAACAACGATGGTGCCCTGTCGGCAAAGGAGTTCAGAAAAGCGATGCATGCTCAGAAAGTCTTCGCTCGGTTGGTATCAGCTGGAACTCCAGCTGTCACTATTTCCTCGCTTCAAAGTTGTAGCTCATGCTCCATTTTCGCTTATTATCATTTTTATTCTCATTTGCATCATTTGTTGTTCATATGTTGTGTAATCATTTTTTTTCAGTTTTCAAAAAAGTTATATTTGATGTTTCAAACATTTTTTTTTCCAAAATTATTTTAGTTGCACGAATGTGTGGAGGATAAAACTGTATAATTATACTATGGAGACTCTCTCTGTCTCTCTGTCTATCTGTGTTTCTCTCTCTCTCTCTCTCTCTCTCTCTCTCTCTCTCTCTCTCTCTCTTTGCAACTTGAAGATTCTTGCAAGGTTGCCATCGTCCTAACAGCAGACAAAGCGCACCCACAGTGCTGGTTTGGAATTCCAATTCAATCTTTAATGTTATATCATGTAAAATGTTTAACGTCCATCTTTAGGAGTTCGACACGAATAAAGATGGGTGGATATCACACAAAGAGTTCCGTAAGGCTATGGAAGCCCAGAAAATTTATTCTGAGTAAGTTTCATCTGCATGGAGTGGTCTCCCTTTGCGCGCCCGTGTGACCACTGCGAGTGACGTGCCCTTGGCTCCGACACGATAATAACCTTTCTCCATCGATTTAACCGACACCCATCTCATCACCTTCCCACTCCATTGCAATGCTATAGCTTTCTTCTCTCAAACTCAAAGTCAACTCATTTTATGCAAAACACGAGTCTGGATGTAACTTTATCTAGAAATAATAAGCTCTTACTTTTTAAACTTCCACTCTGGCAGCTGTATTAATTTTGATGAAACAATCTGACTTGTAGAAGATTAAGGATAGTAATAATTCGAAACCGCAATAGTTCTACACCTAAGCATTCGACTTTCCTTCCATTCCTTTATCCCTAACCTTAACCTCCTCCTGCACATGATGTCATTTTGTTTTTGTTTTTTTCTTTTTTTCTTTAAATTTTAGCACCAGTCTCCTTGTTTAGATTTTTTTCTTTTTCTTTTCTTGTGGTAGTTTTATTAACCTGAAGAAATTGTATTTTTACTGTAATCCTTTATTCTTTTCAAGAATTTTGTTTGCATAATGTACTTCAGAACATTTTATACTGGTAAAACGACTTGGAAATATAATGAGGCCTATCTGATGAAGTCGTTAAGCAGCGTGAAGACAAAATTGAACTAAGTTTTATTAACCATGTGCCATGGGCCATATGGCTCTTTTATTTTCTGAATGAATATTAAAGTTTCTTGCCTTTTAATTTCACGAGGAAAATTTGTTATGCTAATATATTAACCTTCATCTTAAATCATTTAGTCATTCGACCTCTACAACGCACGTTGGATTTTCTCTTTCCTGCAAAATAAACAAAAAAAAACTAATTCAATATATAAAAAAACTGTTCCATTCAAATGGTTTTAAAGGTAAAACTGAGTCGAAATATTACAAATTTACTAAGTTTGTACAATTGATTCAGCATATTATCAAATATTTGTAGAATTTCACTTTCGAGGATACCACGAAGGTTTTTATCACAGCGCCCAACAAGACTAAACAAACCGTGTTTTTTACCTTAGACAGTTCAAAATCTGTGGTTTGCATATTGTTTTTTTTTCAAAACTTGGAAATTCCAGTCACTGCATGACTGCCTGTGAGTTTAGATGCTCAATTCTTACTTCAGTACAGACTGTTCCAATGAAACATTTTTTCTATATGTTGCCTCGTTTCTGTCGAAAAGTGTAACCTATTCCGTAGACGACCAATGTAGTCTCTAGTTTAAAGATGCATGTCATTTTCTGTAAAAAAAAAATCTTTCAATTTTGATTTTTTATGTGGAAGCCAAATCATATTTTCTTTCATTTTTAGGGTCTATGAAGATGAATTTATTTTTAATAATGGCTCTTAACATTCTGAATTTTATTTTCATTAAATTTCTGTAGCAATTGGGGTAAGGACTCGGGGTAAGGCAACACATTTATAAAGACATACAATATAAGATTATGTGAGGAGTGTAGCAGCACAAATCTCTACAGTGTGGACCAATTTAAAAAAAGGGAAATTCCTACTACTCGTATTTATATGCTGCAACCATAGAGAGCCCTCTACTTTTGTTCCTGAAGCATAAGAACTGCCAACAACAACATTATATCTCTACAGATGTACGGCTCTAGTGTGTGGAGAGATATACTTAAACTGGATAGTGAAATCTGGGTTACCATTGTTTTATTATAACTTATAGCGCTTTTCATATTGTCTGTCTTAACCGTAGTCGCATCATTCTGTGTATATTAGAACATAGATTTTTTCTTCCTTTTTAAACTTTGCATCACCATAAACAGGGTTTATGTATCAGTTTGCATCATTTTGTTTCCTTTTTGTGTCTTTAACGTGTAAGTAATTTGGCTGGTATCATCTAAGTTACTGGCCGTTAAAATATTGTTAAGTGTCATCAGCGACAAAGTGTCTTCTTTCTTGTAGTTACTCTCAGTTGATCTATGTCTCTCTTTTTTTTCTTTATTCATTCCTCTTTTTATCTTTGGCCTTTTCTTTATACTTATTTTAATATACGATTTTCAATTATATAAAAGATTTTGTTTAAAAAGCGATGCAAGTGAAATCTGAACCATGAAGAACAAGTGGTTTCTGCATTCTGCTTGATGTGAAACTGTCTGGCTTGATTGCAGGGAAGAGATCGAGTACATCATGATGTGTGTGGACGCTAACCATGACGGCAAGGTCGACTTCACCGAATTCACGGACCGGTTCCACAACCCAGCCAAGGATATCGGCTTCACGATGGCCGTGCTGCTGACCAACCTCTCCGAGCACATGCCCAACGAGCCAAAGTGAGTTGAGAAAACAGTCTTTTCAGTGTCTGATAGAAGGAGAAGTTGGTGTCAAGCTGTACATTCTTAGTAGCAGGATGAAGAGTCTGTAGTGCTTTGTACTTTATGGGTCCCAAAATGAACATGGATCAGAAAGAGGCTCGTGGGGGTACATTTTTGTGTAGAAATTTATCGAAGGAATGGGAGGTAAAGATGATTGTGTAAACGACACCCAGACAGATACGTTGACAGTTTATAATGGAACCAAGACTTATAAAGGATAATGAGAGAAAGGTTGATTTACAAAAAAACAAAGACAGAGAGGGAGAAAGAGACAGAGAAAGAGACAGAGACAGAGACAGAGACAGAGACAGAGAGAGAGAGAGAGAGAGAGAGAGAGAGAGAGAGAGAGAAAGGCAATAGTTTTAAGTTCAAGTCATTTCTACTAACTCTACTTAAGCTCCATGCGCATCGTTTCTTTGATAATTGTCCAAAAATATTATTATCCTCATTAATCATCTATTGCATCCGTTATTAGAGACGCCAACCTTTTAACCCGTTCCTTCATTAGATTGGAGCGACTGATGACCAAAGCCAAGAGTGTCCTGGACTACTTCGAGCCGTATCTAGGTCGTATTGAGATCCAGGGCAGCGCTAACCGCATAGAGAGGGTCTACTTTGAGATCAAACAGTCGCACATTGACCAGTGGGAAAAACCGCAAATCAAAGTACACGCTCAAATGTTATCTTGGCTTTTCCTATTGTATTTTACGATCGTTTGTGGCTTTGTACCCGAGCCATCTTTTTTTTTCTATGTTTTATTCTGACATTCATCATAAAGCCCCTTTATTTTTGTGTCTTTCTATCAGTCTGTCTAAGCATCCACCTTTCGATCTATCTATCTATCTATCTATTTATTTACCTATCTACCGATCGATCTATCTATCTATCTATCTATTAATCTAACTATCTGTCTGTCTATGCACCCAAATATTAATCTTTTATCTACTATATATCTGTCTATCTATTTATTCCTTTTCATTTTACTCTAGTTCATCTTTATAAGTGTTTTTAAAAAAATCATTTTTTGTTTTTGTCATCACATTATATCTACTTTCATAAAGTCACAATCTCCTTTTGTTGTGTGTTTTAGGTTTTCGTTTTGTCTTGTTTTGTTTTTTAGATAGATGTTGGTTTTAAAAGGAACCTACCTAGTTTTTGTCATGGATTTGGATGTAAAAGAATGCAATTATTTTCAGCTGGTACTCACCTGTCGAACATACCTTATACTGTACCAAAAAGGTTTCCTCATGCCTGTAGCCAAGTGTGGGATAATATTTTCAAATAAATTGTATGAATATTTTTCAACAAAAAGATTAGACGCCAAAACGTAAGGTTTTAAGAGGTTGGTTTATTTTATTTGGGGGGAGGGGGTCGTAGTCCATGTGAAAGACGTTTGGCTTTCAGATCAAGAGATACAGTGTTCAATTTTTTTTAAGTTCAAATAACACCTGAAAATTCAAATCACACCTGAAAGTTCAAAACACACCTGACTCAAATGAGGGAGTTCTAAAGTGATGCGCAGTTTCTAATTGTCCTAATTTGTCAGTTCAAGTCGAACAGTGATCAGTAATTGCTGTCCAGCGCCCAGTGTAAAGCACTTTAGCGCTTTAAATTGATAAACTTGTTGTCTTGCATCTCTGGTGATCTTGTTGTGTAACTAAACAAAATGCCACTAATCTGTTTATTTCAGGAGTCCAAGCGTTCTTTCTTACATAGTGTTGTCAACGAAGGAGGAGACAAGGAGAAGCTGGAGAGCTTTGTCAACTTTTGCGAGGATACCATCTTTGAGGTATTATCATAGCTCGCTTTTCATAGAGTCGACCTCTTAGCCATGAGAGTATTGCTTGCATATATGTGGTAACAAAAATGCTTAAGCTAGGACATTCAATAGTTTTGGTAAAGGAGAGAGATTGCATTAGTGGGGACCATTTCGCAAAACTAACAAAAATTGTTTTATTTTGTGTGTGTTTGGAAAAGAAAAAAGTGGAAGAATTAAGGCAAATTGAGGTTATCTCAGAAAATATAGTTCTGTTTTCTTTTGGATTTAGATTATGATCTAGAAACAAGCACCACAATCGGTAGCTGATAGTTGGACTTAGCGCGACTTCAATAATAATGACAATTTATGTGAGATGAAATCTTGTCCTTTTTCTTATGGCCCTAATAGTTTCAAAGTTAAAATTACTCATGATTTGCTAAAAAAAAAAAGATGTTTAGATTTTTAAAATACGTATCATATCAAATCTTAGACGAAAAATAAAGATACCTACAGAGACTATCATACAATATAGTGTGATTTATAAACGAACATCAGTAGCAAGATACATCATGTACTTTGCAATCGAATTATCAACTTGCGACTACCAAAAAGAAACTTTCTATCTAAGTGAATAGTGCTGCAAGTTGAAATATAAAGATGATCAGTTTTTTATGATGCTTGTTTTATCAGATGCAGCACGCGACGAGCATTAGCGCTGAGGAACAGAGGATGGCTGCCATGAGGAGCGGCGCTAACACTGTGGATGGAGGGTGAGTACTCTTTCTTTCATCACGATCACATTTTAGAAGTCTCTCAAAGGCGAAGTCTTTCTAGTAATACGATCTCATTTTAGAAGTCTCTCAAAGGCGAAGTCTTGCTAATACGATCACATTTTAGAAGTCTCTCAAAGGCGAAGTCTTTCTTTCAACACGATCACATTTTAGAAGTCTCTCAAAGGCGAAGTCTTTCTAATACGATCGCATGACTTTCAAAGGCGAAGTCTTTCTAATACGATCACATATCTTTTTAAGGCGAAGTCTTTCTAATACGATCACATTTTAGAAGTCTCTCAAAGGGGAAGTCTCTCTAATACTATCACATTTTAGAAGTGTCTAAAAGGCGAAGTCTTTCTAATGCGATCACATTTTGGAAGTGTCTCAAAGGCGAAGTCATTCTAATACGATCACATTTTAGGAGTCTCTCAAAGGCGAAGTCTTTCTAATACGATCACATCTTAGGAGTCTCTCAAAGGCGAAGTCTTTCTAATACGATCAAATTTTAGAAGTCTCTCAAAGGCGAAGTCTTTCTAATACGATCACAATTTAGAAGTTTCTCAAAGGCGAAGTCTTTCTAATACGATCACATGTTAGAAGTCTTTGAAATGGGATCACATGTTAGAAGTCATTCT